>JABASF010000051.1:0-87781 GCA_019776145.1 Harlomillsia oculata | reverse complement strand
GTCCCCCACAAACGGTGACTGATCAGGTGGTAATTCAATTACGTCCTGTTTTGGGGAATTATCGTATAATTTATTAGTGACAAATACGATTTTCAGTTTTTAACGTCCCTGAATTTTAAAAAATCTCACCAGCCCAATTTCTCTCAACACGGAGGTAAATTCTTCAAACTCTTCTCTCAGTTTATTCGAATCCATTTTCATGGAATCATTATTTTTGTGGTTATTGTAAACTAATTGGTCCAGGTAAGGTGATTCAGGAATTCTACTGACAATTGCCTCTGTGAATTGAAACGTACCCGTAGCCATTTCGTTTGAAATTATCACAAAAACGTACTAACGCAAATTCAAAATCGATTAATGACACTATACAGCTTTTTCAAAACAGTGTTTTTACGAACGAACAGTTACGAATATCAGTTTGTATTCCAGGAAGGACACGCGATTGAAAATTGCGTGTTGAAACTGGAAATTCATAGGTCTATAGGATTTCTCCAGGTGTACCGGCGTTTCCTTATTAGGCTATAAGCCGGATTTCAGGTAGGCGTTTTACCGTAATGTTCTCAATAGAAGCACCTTTTCTCAGACAAAGATATTTCCAGAGGTTTATGAGTTCCAAAGCTCCAGGAACTGAACAATGAAGCTGTTTTGAAGTACAAGGTTCCAGGAGAGTGTTGTCCCGTCGGTATAGTCGGTGACTCATAGAATTGAGCGAAAAGGGGATCTGAATTCCGAATCCTTTGGAAACTCTGGATCCTTCTGAAGGTGAAACTGAACTGATCAATCCTCTATTGTAACGTGAAACGGTAGAGTTTCAGAGCCCGCATTTCGGGGCATTCGGCTATTCTGGACGAACAACGTCTGTGGGGTTTCCCATGATCAATGATTCAACCCTGGTTGGATATTTGGTCGTTTATCGATCCGTTTTGTGCCGCAGACGCTGCTCTTCGACTTTGGTCACTCACCCCTTTGCTGTAACTGTATTTGGTGGAGCTCTGGAACAAGTCTTTTCACATCTCTCCAGTTCTCCAGAATCATGACTGCAATGCCACCAGCAAAAAGCAAGGGCAAGCGAAAAGACAGTGTTTAAGTCACTCATGGCGTTGGGGGAATGGGATACATGATACGCAATTGTTTATTTGTCTATGGCTTGTAAGTTGTAAGGCTTCTCGTGGAGTTTTTGCATGAATAGGCTTCATCCGGTGTTTATGTGTCTTTTTTGTCATCACCCATATAATACAATATAGTCCTCTTGTCTTATTTACTGCTGACTCCAGATTTTGTTTTCAGTACAGCTTGTCTGTCACTTAAATCTTTTTTGTGCTATCGAGTACGAGTCATGAAACTGCTGTGAGATGCATGCAAAAGACAAAGACAACAAGCTTGTTTATTCGCATTTTTTTTATCCTTCACGAATTTCTAACAACGCCTACTGGAACGGAACATGTAATTATGCACATGTATCCGGTGGTGCGTATTCCTCATCAAACTCGGGATATGTGACCAATATGTCATCTTTTGGTGACGTTTGACCCGTTGTTACAGTTGGCGGGTACCGAAACCTACAAACTAGTGTGTGGTTTGCATTAGTGAGTTCTGTCTGGAAAGCTTGACGAAGTGCGGGGGTCCATGGATGATCAGTTACGACTTGTGAATATCTCATTCCTTGCATATGAGGAGGAGCGGTGACTAATGGGTCAAATTGTCCTCCTGTCATGCTCTGAATTCCAAAGAAAGTCCTCATGCTAGCTTTTGGGTACTCGCTCGCACAAACATCAAGGGCTCCTGCAGGGTAATGCCATAAAAATCCATTGCACATTTCTTCCTCAGTTGATAAGCCTCCGACTACAGAGCTGTTCGTATGATCCCAAGTGTTGTCGTAGGTGCATTCTGAAAGTTTTCAAATCATTATTTGCCTCGTTGTATCCTTCATCATTTGTACTAATGGATCACAATGGGCAGCAAATGACTGAAGTAACGAACCGTAGGTGAGGTGGTCACCAGGCAGGATTTTGATTTCTTTGAGCGCTGGTCGGTTCTGTTGGTAGTTGAAGTCGTAGTTATCATCGTTTTGTAGCCAAGGAAGCTCCTTGCCCGCACGGAAGTGACGAACTTTTAGTTTCCGTCCTTAAAACGAAAAAGATTGCAGTCTCAATTATAATATAATAATGGAAAATGGTCGTACCATTTGATGAAAGAGACCAACCTGACAAATGAGAATGAAGTAGTACATTGAAAACGCTAATCCCGTCCCTGGGAATTGTGCTAGTGCATTGCGGGGAACAGTGACCATTGATTAGAAAGTTGTTGGATGTCGGTGGGACGGTGATTGTCCAAGAAGTTTCATGACCAATGGTTAGCGTCCCAGCATCGTAATTTCGTAGTCGATTCGTGTAATAGAATTCTAATCCAGTTTCAAAGTGAAGGCCTGGTACCAAAGCAGGATTGTCATAATGGACTTCTAATAAATAATAGTTCCGTTCCACTTCATTTACTGGAAATCCGACGTGGGTTGGGTAGAATACCGGCTACGTTCGGTAAGATCATGAAAATGTCATTCATTTTCGAATATGATATCACCGATTTCTTCAATAATTAATAATGAATTCGAAGGTATACCGAACCTTGCCCCCGACTGCCCAAACAAATAGATACGTTCTGCAAAGGTCACGAGGAACTACACTTTGTGGCGCAGAGTAGCATTCTCCCCCTGGTCGTCCAATGTAGCTTTCAAATGCCTCTTCACCTGTTTGACCGTCTGGAGCCCTACATTCGTGAACTATGAAATGATGGCTGTGACGAAGGGAATCAGGACTATCAATCACTGGACGATACTGCGTTCAATTTTAAGATATTATAACACGTAGTCGAGTAACGAATATGCAAAAGTAGTGGAACGACATTAAATAAGTACCCCGACAATATGATGCTTAGAAGGCATTGGAGGGCTCTTATGCATTGTACACCAGTAAATCGTGTCTTTGTTGTGAGGCATTGTCATGTTCACAGTCATTTTCCATTTCAAGAATCTAGTGCAACACATCATTCATATTCGATAAAATGCAACATTTTTGCCTACTTTCTTTGCAAATTGCTGTTGTAATCTCACTCGCTCGTGTCAACTGGTGGCATTGGAGGATCCAGGACATTCACTGAAAAACTTCCTCGGTTTCCGCCGTGGTAGCTGACGGAGTCCGTCAAGCCAAAAGACCATATGAAACTGGTTGTACCATTCTATTGACAATAATTAAGTTATAGTCTGTGCGTGTAATCAATTTTTCCGTAGTATCGCATTACCCCAATTGCGTTATCATGCCGATTAGGATCACAAGTGTCTAGTCTTCTCACAACCCTCAAAAAGGTGTGTGTTGAATTTTCCCATTCTTGTAAAAGGAACCAGTCCTGTACTGGGTCCACTACTGGCTCGGACCTTCCAGTGCCATGTCGATCCTTTAAGATGTGTTATATAATTTTATACACTACAAGATTTCCAAACAACAATACTTTTAAGCATAATTTTAGAAACTGTACACTGAAATAAGCAACTCCGTTGAACAAGCCTCCAATAACAATATCAGCATTCGCCATTCCTCCAGTTGGTGAAAGTCCGAATCCTACGAACCCTACAGTTTTGGCTGTGATGTCAAACACAATCAAGTTGTTCCGTAAATACACATCCCAAGACACTGTATAGGTTCCTTCAGTATTGAGGACTTCTTCACGGTGAATGTCCGGAAGTCCATCTTCCTGAATCACTTGTCTGTACAAATCTACAACATTTGATGGTTTTGGATTGGCATTATATGCACTTCCAAGTCCCGATGCTACAATCAATACTGCTAATAATTCTATTTTGAAATACTCCATGATTTATTGAATGAAGTAAAATTCATTCGTGTAACAAGCAAACAGACCAACCAAATTACAAGCATCAGAGTTTTTGACATGACTCCTAAATATGATGGATGTTATCAACGTTTGGTTATCTGTGCTACACTTTGGAAACATGTGAATCTTCAACTCGTGCGTAATTTGTTTGATTGATTGCATTTAAAAACAGGATTACTGTTAGGCTTCAATCAAATTGCTAAATGCATATTCCATATTCGTAACTTTGGATCACCCCTGATATTGTCATGCTGATGTCATGATGATTTGCAAATTCCAACATGTCAACAGTGAAATAATAATTACTCGTTTCACTTTACAGGGACAAACTATAAAGGGTAGCATCCAAGATCTGAGCAAGTGAGCGTGGGCGATACGTGAGACGGTGAGACGCGAGACAAAACAAAACAAGATCGTAAAAATCTATATTTGCCTTCAGCTATGTGCGGAAGAACGGCTTGGTAAGCTTAATGAAATTGCCGCAGCAGTTCTCTTTTTCTTTATTTACTATGCTATTGTCATTTTATCTTTTTGTCTGTCGAGTCGGCTTTTCACATGTCATGTAAGATGTAATGTAACGTAGGTTGGAATTTTGTCGCAGTGTTCTTTGACGTGATGATGTGAATGTTTATGTTTCTCTGTTCTCTGTTGTCGTGTACAATAAAAATGTCTTTGTATTTTTCTCAGCATGTTGGACCCCGACACGGTTTGTCGAGCTTGTACTTATTATGACGCATCGACAAGCTCTTATCGTAAACCAGGATGGCGAGATCACCCTCCGCCAAAAGACGATTCTCAACCCATGTCTGTGAAATATTATCCGTCAGCGAATTGCACACCGACAAAGTTTACGCCAATACTTTATCAGGATTCGTCCAGCAAGGAAAGAGTTGTTCAACCTATGATGTGGGGTATGATTCCTGCTTGGCATAAAGTGAGTGTATGAAACAAAGTACTATTCAGCGTTTACCAAAAGTTTCAAACAGTTTACAAGAACGCTATTGTCTTTATTTTTACAGGGCAAAGCAAAATCTCATGGATTGTCAACAAACAATGCTAGAATTGAAGGAATTTTAGAGTCCAAATTGTACAAGCCGGTTCTGAATGCAAGGAAACTGTGCGTTGTGCTTGCACAGGGCTTCTATGAGTGGAAAACTGTTGGAGCTGACTCCAAGACTCCTAAACAACCTTATCTTATTTACATGCCACAGGACGATGAGAAATTGAATCCTGCTGACTTATCCATTTGGGAAAATGCTGAGTGGAGTGAAGAAGAAGGTTGGGGTGGACCGTCAATTCTGATGATGGCTGGGTTGTATGACACATGGAAGTCTGCTGAGGTGCTTTCTCATGAACAGAAATTTGACACGTCGGCACAGTGCAAATAGTAGCACTTTTCATATTTAGATGAGTATGCATAATATAACGAGAGCGTCATGTAACGACATTATTGTTTTTATACAGGGCGATTATACACTGTATAGCTACACTATAATAACGATGGAATCAAACGAAACTTTGTCGTGGTTGCACCACAGAATGCCTGGAATACTTGAAACTCCGGAGCAAGTTGAAGTACGTATTTTGAAATCAAGAATTAGTTTAATGTTTAATGCATGTAAAAATTGCAATGATTACTAGTATAACGTACTTATTGTTATTGTTTATTATTAGGGGTGGTTGAACGCTACAACAAGTACGGACACAAAGGAACTTCTGAGCATCTTGAAACCTGCAAAACAACTCTTGTGGTATCCAGTTGATAAGAAAGTTAACAGCTCTCGGTGTCATGATACGGACTGCATGAACAAAATTGATTTGGAGTAAGTCAAAGAAAAGGTTATTGGAGAGAATATATGAATTATTATTTATAAAAAATGAAGGAGATGCTCATAAATGCAACATTTTTGTATGCAGTACCAAAAAGGGAAATCCCATTATGAATGCATGGTTAAAGCGAACTCCAACTCAGGAATCCAAGTCGGGGGAATCCATATCAAAGAAACCTAAACCGGAAAATGTGAAACAAGAAAGTAAACCTGAGGAGGATGAGGAAGATGGGGAGGATGAGGAAGATGGGGAGGATGAGGAAGATGAGTGAAACCGAACAATGCAGGCCCTTACTGATAATTTTCGAATTCAATGTTTCGAACCACAGCTATTAACCCAAAATTTCAGTACAAATACTATATTCTAATGCCATACAAGTTTAGTATTACTGTTACGTTTATTCACATGTATCAGTATTATCCATTATATAACCACTTTTATGTAATAAATCAGTTAACAATATCAAATTCAAGAAACAGCTCAATTAAGTAGTGCATTATCTCACATGAAGGCACATTAGGACTCAAGACCTGACCTTACTTTCCTATAGGTTCAGTCTCCTTCATAAGCCACTGCAGACCAGCTGCATATTCTGGAATATTTTCCATGCATTTTCCAACGATCTTTCTGCATTTTTCATGATAGTTGTTCATGTAGGTTATCTGAAACAGTGTAAATAATATAAGAATTATAGTAACCGTACACTATACACTGTAAACCAATGATGATATTATCGTACCTCGTCTGAAGTAAGAATATCTTGCTTTATTAGCTTTCTTTGTATTGGGACAAATGTAACGTCTTCAAATGTCAAATACCCACGATTGCTGAAGTTGTATTTAGTATGCGCTTGCACAATTCGAATAATATTTTCAATTCGAATGCCAAATTGACCTTCTTCATAATATCCGGGCTCTATATCATGCAAAATCGATTAAATAAAGTGATAAATCTTTAAAAGATTTCTGTACCGATGAACGTTGAACGAAACTGCATTAAAATAGTAAATTATAGCAGCAATGAAATTACCATTGGACACAAACATGCTTTCTTGAAGACCTGGGTCGTCTGGAAGATGACGCCAACTAATTCCATGAGGTCCTTCATGAACGTTCAAATAAGCTCCGATTCCATGGCCCTGAAAGAATCATTCCCCATCAGTAAGATCATTCATGAATTGATAGCCATAATATGAGTGATTCAACGTTATAATTATAACGGTCCTTACTGTGCCATGAGCATAGTCATGTCCAACGTCCCAGAGTGCCTTTCTTGCTAACGTATCCAAAGTATTTCCGACAACTTTATTCGGAAATACGGCATTGACCAAGGCAATTACACCTTTGAGCACCCGAGTGAAGCATTCACGTTGATAATCACTAGGTTGTCCAAAATGGAGGGTTCTAGTGACATCAGTGGTCCCGTCCCTTAGAAAAAAGAAATCAATATTTCATCTTCTACTGGTATTTTACATTTTGGGCTTTTTGGGTAGTAAAATATAGTTACAACTTACAAATACTGGCCTCCGGAATCTACTAAATACATTTCATTAATGGAAAGTTGTCGACTTTCTGGAGCAGAATTAGGATCGTAATGGATGATAGCTCCATTCGGGCCACTACCAGATATTGTTGCAAAGCTCAAACCAACGAAATGCTTTTGAGCACTGTAAATACAATGCAATAAATTATGGTAATCATAAACCATAGTCATTCTAATTAACAATTAAAAAATTGACGAAAGTTACTTACGCTCGAAAGGATTCAAGTTTGTCTGCTACAGAAACTTCGGTAAGTTTTTCACCGGCGAGCATAGCAGCTTCAAGCCAAGCGAAGAAATTGCACAAAGCCACCGCATCCCGAACATGACAATTGATCATTCCTTGAATTTCAGTTTCATTTTTAAGAGCCTTCATTAACGAAATTGGTGTCAATTTTACAATTTGCTGAGCTTCTGGGACGAGATTCCCGATGGCGTAATTGCACGACTTGCTCAACCAAATTTTTCCAACGGCATTTTTCAGCTAACGAGATTGCAATATTAAACATTTACACTTATATTTCTTCATCTCAACAATCTCAAGTACATTGTTGGATCTATAACATTAACAATGTTATACTCACATGTTCCTGAAGGCTAGGAATGATACTGTCATATGGAAGGAACGTGACGTTACCACCCACTGTTTTCAGGTTCTCGCGAGTCCCATCAGAAAGTTTTGCAGGGTCAATGAAAAATTCGAACCCAATTGGAGTAACAATGACGTAAGCAAAAAATACTGGGTTGTATGGAATGTCGGATCCACGCAGATTCAAAAGCCCTAAAGTTCCAAATACCAATATCGGTTATTAAACTATTATTTCATTACTTATCATAATCACATCAGAGAAAGAGAAACATTAAGATTAGCACTTACAAGCAATCTGATCCAGTTCAGAAACGATCATGTATTCTGCTCCTTCCTCTCGCATCTGATCTCGAACATCTTTGAGCTTTTCTGCAGTGGATTTCCCAGCATATTCCAAAGATAATAGTTTAGCTGGATTGACTGGCCGTACAGGTTGATCTGTCCATACCAAATCAACCAAGTTCTTCTCCACAGCCCTCAAAAGCTTCCCAGACGTCTTCAATTCCTTTTCCATCTTTTGCCACTCTTCACAAGAATAGAGCATGGGATCCACTCCGACAGTTGCACCATTTGTCAAGTTCTTGGATAACCATTCGGATTGAGTTGGTGTACCAGGAACACCTTCAATTGAGGATTAATGAATTAATGTATAAAATACAATGCATATAGTTAATCTTTTTACATTCGTCTCTTCCTCTCTTCATGGCATCATCGTTATACCTTGTTTCATAAGGGTCCAGTCAGAATTCATTTGCTGAGCTGCTTGCAAAAAATACCGTCCATCAGTCCACATTAAAGCCTGATTTTCAGTGATGATCGCAGTTCCCAATGATCCATCAAATCCTGATACATAAGCCCGACGTTTGTCCGTATCACAAATGTACTCCGACTGTAAAAACAAAAACTTTATAAATTGTATGTCCCTTGTTTCAAAATTATTTTCAAAATAATCTTCCGTAAATCTTACACAATGCGCATCTCCAGAAGGTACAATGTAGGCAGCCAATGGTTCCTTCACAATACTGCGATCCACCATTAAAGCTCTCAGTTTTTGCAAAACACCGCTACGATTTGCCATTTTGAATAACTGTAATAACACTAAAACAAAAATTAAAATTATTTTCCACTTCGGCTGACAGAAAATATGCTTTCCAAACTGAAAGCAAAAGGCTAATGGCTAACTGAAATTAAGAAGACAATAAAAACCACTTGATATTCCAAACTCAACAAGTGATTTTGATCGCCCAAGAACAATAAAAACATTAAGTCATGATAAAAAATGATAATGACAATGACAGAATAATCACCACCTGGCCGGGTTCAAGGACAAAATGACATAAAGATTAATTTAGTTGGAAATTATCGCTCTTCACACAAAGTAATAATCACTAAAAGGAATCAAAACCTAATTTCACAGTTCTACAATCAACACACAATGTAATTTTGATTTTAATGTACTACAGAATCCAAAAAAGCCGACTGACTTGTTGAGTACGATTTTTGGACTTTGCCCATTTACTTGACCGCATGGAAAAATCATGTAGCGCGCTTCCAAAGGTGCATTTAAAAAGTGCAAGTCCAGTTTTGTGCCGCTTGGTAAAAAGTTGTGGATTTTATTTTTTGTGGTCAAAAATAATTGGGTAAGTTGTCAATTTTTAAAATTTTGAAAGTAGAGGATTTAGTACTGTGATTTGGAATTAGGTTGTTTGGATTCACATTATTTTTAAAGCGAAAACTAAAAAATCGTCAGTAAGTCAGTCAGGCAATGTCAACACCTGTTTGCATTTTTGTTGAGAATGGTGTAAATACTGTGAAGTTAATTAATTTAATACTAATTTTAGCAACTTTTGATTGTTAATGGGGTTAAGTACATTAAGTAGGTTTTTGTTCAGCAGTTTCTGATACGTCATGAACCAATATCAATTTTTTGTATTTTGAAAAGGTTGGTTCACTTTTGTCCCCGACAACGCAACATTTGAGGAGATATCAGGAGAAATCAGTCCTCATCGGGAATTCTTTTTTGAACCACAATTGTATTGCAAAGTGTGTAGAAGACACAAATTACAATGTTTAAGAAATTCGACGAGAAAACTGACATATCAGGTTCCCAACAACTGAAATCCTCAATTCAAAAATCAATTCGGAACAAAATCCTAGAATTTTACCCCGACGTGGAACCCTACATTGATCAAATCCTACCCAAGAAGGAAAACTTCAAAATTGTCAAATGTCACGATCACATTGAAATCCTAGTTTCATCTTCTGGGGAACAATTGTTCTTCAAACATCGGGAAGGAGCTTGGTTCCCTACTTTGAAATTGTTGCATCAGTATCCCTTCATGTTGGCTCATCAGCAAGTTGACAAAGGAGCCATCAAGTTTGTTCTGAGTGGTGCAAATGTCATGTGTCCTGGTCTCACTTCCGCTGGTGGCAAAATGACTTCAGTCCCAAAGGATACAATTGTAGCCATCATGGCTGAAGGGAAAATGCATGCCCTGGCTGTCGGGATCACAATCATCTCCACTGATGAAATTGCAAAGGTCAATCGTGGGATTGGAATTGAAACTGTCCATTACTTGAATGACGGTCTATGGACGATGAAACCGTTCAAATAAATGTTTAAAGGCTTTAGCAGCTTTATTTTTGGTCTTTAGCTTATTCGTGTCGTATAGTTTAAAGTACTCAAAATTATTACATTTCCAACTATCTTTTTGTATCAAATGTGTTTCAAACTTCAAGGGTCAAATTGACAGATTTGGAAATTATAGATAAACTATATTTACTATAAGTATATGCTATGTAACTTGTAACGTTTTTATGACTTTCTTGTACTGTCGTAAATGTGAAATGATGTGAAATTCGAAAAATGTATGCAAGTATTACATAAGATAAGATAAGAACAATGTCTGACTGATACAAGACGATAATAAAAGTCTAATATGAATCTGCCGAATGAGCTAAAACAGGAATGTTTAGTCGTATAGTTTTTTCATGCTTTTGAATCTTTTCACAGTGAGTCTTTCCGTTCTTTCCAGGGCTTTTGTATCCAGCATCTCTACAAAGTTGGCGTACTCAGCGAACTGTGACTTCCGGTGAACAAATCATGTCAACACTATCATATTCACGTTACATGAGAAGGTGCATACAAGAAACATTCTTCAAGCCTTTTGGAAAGGCTACTTACAGTCAAGAAGCATGCACGTCCAAAGAAGAAGATAGGAGAAAGGCATTAATGGCAAAGAATTTACCTAAGAGAAAGCCAATTCCAGGGGTGAATAAAGTCTTGCTAGTGGCATCTGGGAAAGGGGGTGTGGGGAAGTCTACAGTAGCTGGTATTAATTGCAATCGCATTAAATGATTAATTCCTGTGTGGGTATATAAACCGGAAACTTAAGGCTTCATTTTAATGCTGTCTATAGTAAATCTAGCCGTTAGTCTCAAACAGATCCACCCAACAAAGCATGTAAGTTTACAGTCGTGAAATCAATTGATCATGCTTCTTCGAGAATTAGAGATTCGCTTGTTAAGTGTAAGTGTTTCATGATTAGATATCACTCCTTGATGCTGACGTCTTTGGACCGTCACTTCCCAGAATGATGAATTTGGCTGGCGAACCCGATCTCGATTCTAGTAACTTATAAACAATGCATGTTTAATACTTAACTAGTCTTAAAGCAATGAACTATGCTCAAGTTACATTATTGTAGGTAACCTAATGATTCCTCTTCAGAATCATGGCATCAAATGGTAAGCGAGATTTGTTTTACCATACGTTTGACCGTTTGGGGTAATCAGGTAACAATTTTTTATTTCTCCTGTTCAGTATGTCTATGGGATTCCTAGTGGCGGAATCAGCTCCAGTTGTCTGGAGAGGTCTTATGGTGATGTCAGCCATTGACAAACTGACGAGAGGGGTTAATTGGGATCCGACTGATATCCTAGTCGTTGACATGCCTCCAGGAACGGGTGACACGCAACTTTCTTTTGCGCAGAATGTCGTGATTGATGGTACGTTACAGGTTACAATAGTCTGTAGTTGATTATTGATTACTGATTACGATTACATTCATGTGTACATTCAGTAGCGGATATTACAGCAATTCTGAATGCTTGTAGGTGCCGTGATTGTTACTACGCCTCAACAAGTTGCTGTCCAAGATGCAGTTAAAGGAATAGAAATGTTTAAAAAGACACAAGTTCCGGTATTAGGATTTGTTCTAAATATGGCATCCTACCATTGTCCCTCATGTGGTTCGTTAAGTCAAATCGGAAAGGATTTTAGGCCATTAGCTAGCAAACATGGGATTCCAGTGTTGGGAGAGCTTCCTTTTAACTTGGAAATTAGCAATGCATGCGACTCTGGCAATCCTATTACAATGGCCCATAAAGAATCTTTACAGGTAATAATGAACCTTGTTTGCAACTCAAATCAACTTTTTTTATTTTAAAGTTTCATTTATTAATTGTATGTATTGCTTCATACAGGCAATAGAGTTTAAGAAAATTGCAGATACTCTATATAAAGAGCTTCATAATCATGAATGAAGTACACATCACGGGTCTGTATAAATACAATGCATTAAATGGAAAGTTTAACAATGACATTGTGCCATGAAAATGTCTACTTGCATGAGTTGAAAGTGAGTGAACTTACTACTTACAATAGATAAGTAGTTAAGTGTGATAAGCAGAATAAATTAGCATGTTATCGTTAAAGTCAGTAAATACTACTAGCTATACAAAGTTAGAAGTTGTCATCAACCTCTTCCATTTGGACGGACGGGTTGCATGAATTCGAATTTAATGTTCCGGTTATTTTGTATCAAAGTTTATATTAAGAAATCGCTGTTGACTCATCATCATGATGTATTTGATTTTGATTTTTAAAACCGATATCCCAATAAATTGCGTTGAGAATTGATAAAGATAGTAGAAAACTTACAAAACTTTTGAGTATAAAAAAGATTTTTAGATCAAAACGGGATCTCCTTGGTTGTCATACGCATATACGAAGCCAAGCTCTTTGGCTTCAAAAAAGTGGTCATTGAAAGTAGTTCCTAGGCGATCATCGTTTCCGCTGTCGACAGAATCAATCGTATGTTCCAGAATGATTGACGACATGTCCATGGATTCTAGCAACATGAGATCTTGGGACGGGGACGCGCTCCTGATGGAACTACTGACATGTCTTGCTGAATCAGATTTCTCATGGAGATCATTTCCAAGATCTGAATTTGGTTCCATTTCTGTAGTTATCAAACTCTTCATTTACAGAAATCCAATTTTAAGAGCATGTAAATCATGATAATGTTTTATACCCATAAGTTCAACAGGATTAAAGGTTTCATTATTGCATCGATCTGGGATTTTTGAAAAGCTGTCTGAGTCTTCACTCGTAAACGAGTTGTTGACTTCCTCCATGGCGGCTGCAAGGATATCATGATGATGATTGCTTTGACTGGATTCAGAAGCACTGCTTGGTATCGGGAACTCGGAAACTATTCCTTCGTTTAAGTTCTAATTTCAAAAATCACATTACACAATTACACAATTTATCACATCTGTAGAACATCAGTAACACGAGACGAACCAAAATCATCGTCGACGTTCCCGCATCAATGTTTTCTTTATTCGCTTCTTCCTCACTGACAAAAATTAATCGTCCGGCTGCTGCGTCGGTCAATTCGTCCAAACTGAAAAGGCTTCCTACTGGTACTTCCTCAATTGTGTACGTTCCCGGTGGCAAAGAATCCACGACCGGAACTGTATTACATATTGAAAGTCATAATAACCATAATTAGCCAACTTTTTAATAATAAAAAATACTAATGGACTCTTAAATGAGAAGCAATAAACCTTGCTCTATGGGCATATCTAATTCGTTCATGTTCATGTTGATTTCCTCGTCGGGCTCAACGGTAATGAGTGGCTTATGATTTCGCACGGGTTGTGGTTTGGGGTCACTTGAATTGCGTTTTTCTTGCTCTAATTGATTTGCTCTTTCCAAATTGTATTGCCCAAGTATACTTGCCACAGCTCTGTCAGTTTCACTTATCATTGGCATTGGTAAATCAAGATCTTGAATGTTGTCTGAACTTTTGCGACGCTGTATGAAATAGATAAAAATACAAATAATGATTATTTGGTTATATATGGTTATATATTATTAGCTACGGGTGAAATTTACTAAGAGAATAGCATTACAGAAGGAATTCGGTTGTTTCGGACTTCCTCCGAAATTGCCCATAAATGTCCAGCTCCATTTCGAGCTTTTTGTCCTTTTTTGAAATAGGGATTAATGCTCAGGTTATGCCGAACTGAGTTTTTCCACCGATCGTCGTCTGGTCGGAAGTAAGGGTACCGATTTCTGTAATTTCATGAACCGCGTTTTAAGAAGATTATAGACATAATTAGGTTATAAATGTAATAGGCTCATTATGATTTATGATTAAGTCTTACGAGATCCATTGATAAATCTCGGACACGGTCAATCCGCCCGTTTCCGTTAAGGCTTTCTCAATGAGTTCCGTGTAAGTGCAACGAGGTTTCCCATGCTCGTCAATGTCAACGGTATTGTCTTTTTTCTCCGGTTGCTTAACTCCCGATTCATAATTCACATTTGGGTCTGTTGTGGCTGCTGTCTCCACCAGCTCATAATTTGCCACATTGTCAATGACATTGACATCTTCCAGGTTAACTGTAAACGTGTCGTGATGAGTACTGGTAGCACTGGAATTCAAATTACTACCATCTTGAGTTGCAGAAGAAGAAAAAGCCATAATGTCAATGTTTGCGTTTGCAGACGGAGTCGACAATGATTGTTGCTGCTCTTCTTGAGTAAAAAGAGAATCCACTCTGAAGTCTAGAAGCCACATTAAGTTCGAATCATCGCTTTCCTTCATTGCCCCAATCTCAACTTCTGTCGCAAGAGGTTTACAGAAAAGAGTTTTGTTTCAGAAAACAACCAATAACTAACTACAAGAACGTTTTTTAAAGTTAACAAACTAAGCTAATGCTACAATTGCACGATTCCTAAAATGTATTCACGGCATGAAACACACATGAAAAAAGAAAAGCACGGAGAAAGCTTAATGACGGACTAAGTATAGGAGTCTCACCTATGCAGAATGGCTGTATTGGAGATCCCAATTAATTCCAGATTCCAGATAAGGTTTATTTCTAAAACTCGTTCAAATCCGTAATGAAACGCTGTTGTTCCAATTTTTAGGTAAACGTTTCAGGATTTCACAAAACTTTAAATGTCCTTTAACACTGTTCAGTGTTTACTGTCCCTTGGAAATGAACGTTTATCCATTACGTTCCACTTTCATAACTTATATAACAACTTTAGTGAACTATGAGGATTATAATGACATGACTTCTGAGCCACCATTGAACGTTCAGCACTGCATAAAGCGTCTGAAAGAGGACAATGTTTCAGAACGGCTATAGCTATGATTTTCTACGTTGTTAGTGTATGTGGGAAAAGGGGAAAATGCATAAAGAAAATGAAAGGAGTGAAAGGATATGAAAGTGAATTGAGTGGCTTGGAGGATTGGGGTGAGAGACAGAGAGTGCAGAGATCATTTGTTGTACCTGTCGGTACCAAGCCATGGGACGCACGACGCATCGGAGGAGTGAACCGATTCCGTAGCAGGCACACGACGGACGGATGCTCTTTTCCTCTTACCGTAGGAAGACCACATGGAGTCACAAAAAGTGACGACAGACGATGACGACTCCTCACGATTCACGAACGCTGATCGATCACAATGCAACGAACTCTTTTCTCTTTCATTCCATTCCGCCTAGACAACTTTCACTTGAGCTTGTTCACCCTATTTTCCCCTCCTCAAATCAAATTCCTGACCTCCAAACTTGTTTTTCCTTATGGAACAAAAACTCTGACAATGCAACCTGTCAACCATACCTGTCACATCATGCTTTGCTATCCAAAATGAAATCAATAATGAAAGTTAGAAAATTCTACTATATAAAGGCAACTGAAGAAGTGTTGCGGTCGTAATTCCAATGAAATCGTACAAAAACAATGTTTTAAAAAAATCAATGCACCGTCAGGAACTGTTAATTTTTTTCATTTTTTTTTTATTTTGCTGAGTGACCCCTCATAATGAGTTGCTTAATTTAGGTGTCGATTGGTCACCTGCTCTTGGAATCGAAAATGGAACTACAAATGGTGTAAAACATCGCTGAGGAGAATAAATGGAGGAAGGGAAATTTTTGATCTTGTACTTTTAAGACCAAAAAAAGGGATTTTATAATTAATTACGATAAGAGAACATTATTACTGTACAGTTAAGCTAAAAAAAATCATAAGTTACCAACTGTTCCGCTCAATGCTGTCATAAATCGTCTAGACTTATCTTATTACAACGCCGAAACTGTAATGTCGTCAAGTCTATTTAAATTCATATACAGAAGTTCGTACTTCGTACACTTTACAAGACCAACTGATTTGAAAAGAGTATAGCCTCATTACACAGGCAAATGCCGAACGCACGACTTAATCGTTTGTTTCACAAAATGGCTTTTTATTTTGCAGTGGTGCACTTTTTAAAGTACGACTGCCCTTTTGCCAAAAGGGGTTTAACATTCTATTCATTTTTTTTCAAAAAGTCCTTGAACTTGCAGCGTAGGCAACTTGTAGTATAGTAGTAGTAGTTGTTTGTAATTATATTGGGAGTGACAATAAACAATCCTTTTTTCCTTCTAGTACGAGGATGAGGAGAGTGAATTGATCGCAGAAAGTTTTCTGTCAAAGGGAGGAGTGTAATTATTTATGCTTTATCAACAGTCACGAATGGTCTCAAAAACTTAAAACACCCTAGTAGTACTGTACAACTCACTACGCGCGCCCCATCAAGGGTTGATTTGGAGAATTCAACTCAAAAGTACTTCAAACTCTTCGCGTTGCTCGTGTTGTTGATGCACATCTTCTATCTTCCCAGTTAAAAAAAACACGTGGATGACGGTTTCAAGATTCTTTCAAGGAAGATCGTTTGATTTGGTAAAATTAGTCACAAAATTGAAGTCCACATTCACCGGGTTCTTCCCGAATATAAATGGACTGGAAATTGGGTTATTCTTAAATTCTCCGTCAAATAATAAAAAAACGAAGAATTGTCTTCAAGTACTACATGGAGACAAATTCTCCCATCGTGTCATTCATCGGTGGTTTTGGTTTCCCACCACCCCCACCAACATTTACACCACCAACACCTAAAGGAGTTGTGCTCACACTTGGAGGAAGGGAATGCGAGGACACTGTTGGAATTCCTCCTGGCCCTGTCGACGGCGATGTCGAAATTGGTCGCTGAATTGGACCTGGACCTGTGTACCCTCTTCCACTCTTCTGTGAACAAGTAATATTAATTAGGAAATTAGTAAAATGGCTTATGATTTCACAATAATAGAAATGCAAGAGGACTGGCGGAGAAAAAATGTATCACCTGGCCAGGGTATCCGGGATTGGGCATATACTTCATATTTCCACCACCCATGCTATTCATATGACTACCGCCTTTCCTTGGATTTCCCATGGACATGTTTCCATTATTTCGGTCAATGTTACTTCCAGCCTTACTTCCTCCATGAAATCCTGGAGCCAGTCCGAATTGATTCGTATTCCAACCTCCTTGGTTCATAAGAGAATCATGGGACGACTTCATGCTGGGTTGATTGAGGTCAACCCCAGTATTCATGTATGAGTGACCGGGTCTAACTAATTGACTTCCTAAATTCAATGCATTCACGGTAGCAGCAGCCTGAATTTAAAAAAAACAATTCAATTAGCATGTAAATTCATAAAACAATTAATTATTATTATATATAGGCATTTGATAGTTGTTAACAGTTACCTGTGTAGAATACCCAGGCATAGTAAGCTGACTCTGGAAAGGAATTCCAAAGTGTGCTCCACTTTGTAAGTTTTGGAGGGCCTGAGGTCCTGGAACAACATGGAGTTGTTGCATATTTCCTCCTTGACTTGAACCTGTTTGATAGACTCCTGTCTGATTGCCCGCATTACCAGAATAATAATTTGATGACGGTTGTAATCCCTGTACGGATTGAGATGCGGAAGGTCCTCCAGCAGGTCCACTTCTGATTCCAGACGACATATAGTTTTGATTCAGATTCAGCTGATTAGACAGACTCGGATCAAACGATATATACAATGGAGCCTGTGAACAACAGAATCAAATGAAATTATTTGTTATCTTCAAAAATTCTAAACGTGCTAAAGTAGTACTGTAATTCATACCTGCGAATGCGACTGAGTGGCCATTGCACCTTGAGTATAACCACTTTTGACAGGTCCAATAGGAGCCATATGAGACTGTGGATGCGACATTTGAGCTCCATGGGCTCCATGAGGATGATGACTCAGTTGAGAATAGCTTTGCTGAGCACCAGGATGTACATGAGGAGGCATGTTGGGATGTGATTGATGGGAACCCGTCCCACCTTGCGATTTCATATTCATCAAGGAACTTGTAGTTGAGCTGATCATCACTCCTTGATTTCCACTTCCAGATGTCGTCATTATTGGCCCTGGAGATATTCTGCTTGTCTGCGTGGGTGCCTGTGCATTTGATCCAGACTGAGTATGAGAACTCTGTTGATGTTGATGTTGATGCTGATGTTGATGAGGGTACGACAAGGACTGATAGGGTTGAGATTCCATTGATGTCATAAACAAAGAGCCGTAAGGGCCGGCTGATGATGGAGCACTTGGGTAGCTATATTGCGATCGCGAACTTGAACTTAATACCTGAAAAGAATGGAATTTATAACTTACTGATATGTCATTTGGGGGAAGGTGTGAAATGTTATAAAGTCATAACCTCATAACTCATAAATCTACAACAAAAATCTTGACATACAGTCCATGAACTTACTTGTGTATCAATTGGAGGTCCAGAAAAGGTTTGATAAACACCAGTCGGTGGACCTCCAGCGTGCATGGTTTGAGATGCACCATACATAACCGTTGGTGGAGACGGAACCGCGGACAACCCACCAAATGCAGTGCTACCTTGATGCTGTTGAGGCATTGTGTAACTTGCAAAAGGTGACGACGACATAGTGCTGTGGCTCTGAGGGTCCATACCTGGCGCTGTCGGTTTTACCTGGGGTAATACACAAAATGAACATTGAAGAATGACGCTTTGTGAAATCATTTAAGATTGAGAGCTTGAGTGTTATTCGCCTCAACTGACCTGTCTAATACCACTGGTGTTTGAGGTTGAGCTCGTCTCCGGCTTAGAGATTGCTGACAAAGTCGAGGACGACGGTGTCGCGGAAACGTACGCATTACTAGACTGGGGCAACGCCGATGATCTGCTAAAAAATGGCACAAAAGGACTAGTACACGTTCAATGTTTTATTTTAAAACGGTACTAAAGTTTATAAAACGTACCCAAAATCTCTATTTGAAACGTCAGATGTTTTAAAAGATTCACTTCCGAAATTACTATATGTGCTTTCTTCACAGATACTAGTCTCTGCTACGGAAGGCATTGATGGAGCATCCCAAAGACGTTTTACAGATTGAGATTGAACTTTCTCTGTAAGATCGGCTGCTAATGGGCTAATCGGCGACGGTTGGTGACTCGAGAATGTTGACCGAGTAGTCTGAGCTAATGACATGGGCTTAGTTGGGGCATGGGACGACAATGGCTGCGACTGCATTTGAGTTGCAGGTTGAGGTTCATCAAAAGCGGATGTGCCGAAATCTAGGATGGGGGTGCTTGTATCGGTCTAAAAGAAGCAAAATAAGTATGTTAATAAAACTTACAGAAACTAACTTTTTTTACTATACCATCGATAATAAAAACGTACTTTTCCAAAGCTGATAGAAAGATCTTTTCCCATATCTAACGTCGATCCTAACCCACTGGGCTCCTTAGGAAGTTTCGAAACGTTCTGTTTTGTGTCAGGAAACTTACCACCCGTTTTATAATTCGTGTTTTCAAAAATGATGGTTTGCACGGGTGCAGTGGTACCGTCCAGACCGTGCAGTGGTTTAGTTGACGGTGTTGACAACGGCAAAGTTGTTGAAGATAACTTCATTTCCATGCTGTCTTTGTTACTATCAGCTGCAGAAACTGATTGAGACAGCACCTGAGAAGTTTGTGCTGGTCGGTCAGCGGGCTTCGTCGACCATCCACTATTTCCTTGAAGAGAAGCCGAATCTGTGTACGCAAACAAACTCTGATATTAAACGAAACGACACAGAACGACACGATTTTCAGTATTTCAGTAGTCAAGCGTCGAATCAAAAACCGTACCTTTTGAAAAAGTATTTCCATCACCAGATTTTGCACCGGGTGCCAAACTTCCAGCAGGTTGTTGTGTTCCCTTTGCTAAAAATCTTGGCGGAATATCCTTATTGCTGCCATGAGCTTCGTAAGGAGGATTCTTGATCCTGGTTTGTTTCACAGGCTTTTCTGCACGAGGTCCTTTCGGAGGAAACGTCTTCTCCTTACCAACAAAATTCTTTTTGTTTCTTACTTCTTGAAATCCAACTACAACACCATCACCTTCTGCACTCAATGACATATCAGCATTTCCATGCAAGTCCTGCCTCGAATACATTTCATTATCCCCAGATTGACTTCCATGTCGTCCTTGTACAGCTCCTCTAGCCCTATTATTATTCGACGTGTCCTGATTTGTTGATGAACTGTTTGGTTCAGATCCAACAAACGGTTTCGAAATATTTCTGTTCTGACTGAATTTGCTACACAGTACACACAAAGAGGACGTAAACACGAGTGCATGTTGTTTACTGTAACTTTGAAATATATATTAAAATATTTACCTATCCCTTTCACCCTTAGATTTAAACCCTGCAGAATGACCGTTTCGCTTTGCGTCTTCCTCACTTTCCGATTCTGTCTCCCATTCCTTAGTATCAATATCATTGGAGTTAAGACTCATTAGGGGTTTAGCATCTCCACGTCCTCGTTTGCCACCATTTCCTCGAAACTGCTGGTAATCGTCTCTCATTCGTGGAGGTACTGGTCTAATGTCTCGTCCACCACGACCGCCTTGATAACCACCGTGATGTCCTCGCCGATGGGGAAGATTTGGTGGAGAAATTTCGCCTAGATCCATCAATGGAATAGGAGCACCGGTAGGAGGTGGAACTATAGGCTTTGAAGTATGTTGGTCACTAGGTTTCTCCTCTTCCTATAAATTGAAACCGCGATTCACATTAAAATTATTAAAACAATACATCGCAGATCACATTCCATTTCAAGAAATGCTAAATTGAAAAGAATTAAGCTGCTCACCTTCGGCGTGGGCAGGGTAAACGGATTTTTATCAGATGGAGGTCCGTAGCCTTGCAATCGATTACGAGGAACATTACGTTTGTTGGAGGCAGGTGATTTGGAAGCTTTTTTAGAGTCAAACATGTCCTTATCTTTTTTCAAATTAACATCTTCAGAAGAACTAGCCCTTTTATTTCCATCTATACTTTCTGCCTTATCAGATTTATGATCTCTGAAGTGTTCAAATTCTCCCGAAGTATCTTCCTTGATAACATCCTTTTCATTTTCTTTATCGCCTTTGAGCCCTTTATCATATGGTCCACCACCACGAGGTTTATTAATGCCCCTACTTTTAGTTCGTGAGGGATCGCTTCCCCAATAAGAAGTGCTACCCCTATAATGAATAACAATTATAGTCATGTTTACTCGCAACAATAGGTTTGACAAACTAAGAAGTAAGAGTGTACTCAAATTACCTTGGCTGATAAACCCCACGTTCGTTGCGAGTTTGACGATTTCGTTGGCTTCTACCGTCACGGTCACGATCTCTGTTACGATCGGGATCGAAATCTTCAACTCGATCAAAACTGTCCTTAGGCTTATCGAAGTCTTTAGTCTTATTATCGATACGATCCAGAGTTTCTTTGCTACCTTTCGAATCCATTACCTCTTTAGATTCTTTAACAGTTGTTGCTGGTTTATCTTGAGCCTTGTTAAGCTTTTCTGCCGCACTAATATCTTTAAATTTTTGTTGATCAGACTGCTTTTCCTTGTCAAGTTGTGACGACTTATAGTCAGTAGGCACAACGTTCGGAGTATGAAGGGAATCCAGACCACGGGCTGCAGGAGGCTGATATTCTCGTTCTGGGGTACGACCATCACGTTTATCATAGCTATCCCACATACGTGATTTTTGCTTATCTCGTGAATGATCTTGGTGACCACGGTCTCTTTCCATATAGCGATCATGGTCTCTGTCCCGATTACTAAAACGATCTCCACCTTGTCGATGATCTCGATTTCGATCATGACGATCACGATCAAACTGCCTATTATCATGCCTGAAATCCTGCTGATGTTTGGGTCCTCTGTCCATCTGTTTACGGTCATGGCGATCATACTTTTCACTTTCCTTCCTTTCTCTTGGTTCCCGTTCATGGCTCTTCCGTTCTTGCTGGTGCGTCGGATCAGAAGGTTTATCCGGCTGAACTTTAGGATGCTCAGCCTCCTTCTCCACAACCTTTGGTGCTTCTTTATGCTCAGCAAGGACTGGCGGTTGCTCAGTATTCTCTTTAAGGTTTTCAGACTCAGTAGGTTTATCCCGTTCACGATCACCCCATGGCTTGCTTTTCTCAGTTGGCTTTTCGGGTTTCGCTGTTTCGCTGTTTTGCTTCGGTTGCGGTACATCAGGCTACACAAACAAAACATAGATTAATAAACGAGTACAAATAAAAGTGCACGTAATTTCCAACAAGAGAACTTCTCGCTATTACTATTATGTACATATATCTCACCTTTCTCATGTCTTCAACTTTTCGTTGGAGTAAATAGACACGTTTAGGACCGTATGATCCGTCCCTGTTACCTCCATCAGGTTTAGCTTGTCCATCACGTCTTTGCATCATGTCCCTATTTGCTTTACGAAGAGCATGATCTTCCGCTTCTCTATGCAATTCATCATCATCTACTTCGTCTGCCCAGGATGAAGTAAACTCGGTCTTATTCCTAAGGAAGGGCTTTCCATCATCAAGTTTTCGAATATCCTTGGAATCAAGAGGCTTATTCACATCACTAATCTTAACTTCATCACTTGGTCCGCGAGAAGATTTTGAAGGCTGATCAGATTCCTTCTCATGATACCTATAGAAAATATCAGAAAGGTAAATTAAAGAAGGTCAATTTCATGTACACCATTTAGACAATGTTTGTTTTTGTAACGTAGTACTTACTTGGACTCATTTTCTGCAGAATATCTCTTTTCCCGACCGCTGTCTTTACTTGAATCGCTATCTCCTCGTCGCCTTTCCATCAACTTGTAAGGTTGGATATCTCGTGACCGATCCTTCTCTTTACCTAATTGAACATAATATTTTGAAATTGTTTTACCGAAGTACACAAAATTTGTTGTACTCAAATAATTCAAGTACACTCAGATAAGTTTCGGTAGGTGGTATAAAGAGTCGTCATGATTAACTCGGATTATAAAAACATCATTGATACGCGTTGCGCGATTAACAATAATAGCAATGTAACAAAACCACAAACCTGTTGGACCAGAGGAAACCGGACTAGGCGTTTGACGCTGACCTGCAGACTGAGAATAATTGATTGGTGGTTGTTGTTGTTGACGCTGGAAGCGAGGGGGTATATTCGTAGGATATTTATTTGCACCGAATTCGGAAGCGCTACGACTATCCATTCTACCAGGGGGGGCTGTGGCTGGTTTCTTATTTCTTTCATCGTCAAATCGGTTGTTATTACTGCAATTACACAAAAGCAAAATTCTATAAACTGACAAATCATACAACATACAATACAAAAATCAGATAAAATAAAATCAAGCCTTGTGCTTCATACCTCCTCCAATCATCATCTCGACCTCTTCGATTCCCCCGATCCCGGTCTTTCGGATCAAAAGGAGCATTTCCTCTCTTTTTCCAATCTTCTTCACCCTCACATTCAAAAGCCCGATCACCTCGTTCGATACGTCCTTCCCTGTCCCTCACGTCTATTTTATCCTTGTCAGTGTTACTTGTTTGTCGTTGCAAGATCTTGGCAGGTCGAACTTCCTCTTTTCTGTCTTGTTCTTTCCTTTCTGATCGTGAAGAATGAGTTTGATTTTCTCTATCATCTTCATCACTAAAGTTAATTTTCTTGTTATAATCTACGTCGTCGTGTGTGGATGCCCAGCCACCGTCTTGAGTGCTGATTTCGTCCATACGTTTTAAGTCTTCCTGTTTTATAATTGGGTTAGCGGCAAACTGTGCACTGGGTCGCATCGGTTGTGGTGGTCCACGACCTCCACGTCCTCCTTCTCGCATTCCTTCGGGATGACTGCTTGGAGGAGGTGGAGCTCCTGGTGGAATCGGCATTCCATATCGTGGCATACCTCCTTGAGGAAAGAATCCTCCGGGACCTGGAGGTCCAGGACCTGGTGGACCTGAATTCGGGGGATACATCTAAATAAAACAATAAAAATTAGTAAGTCACTGTTCTACGAATAAACAAACACAAATGTCTTGGAAAACATTATACTCTCGTTAATATTCAGGCACTACATAAAACACTCAATAAACTTACA
Source organism: Harlomillsia oculata (assembly GCA_019776145.1). Lineage (NCBI taxonomy): Eukaryota > Metazoa > Arthropoda > Collembola > Entomobryomorpha > Oncopoduridae > Harlomillsia > Harlomillsia oculata. The sequence continues at coordinate 63,339 of JABASF010000051.1, read as the reverse complement.
TAAGGTGGACCCATTCCGCGATATTGCATTGGATAAACACCTAATGGAGGTGGCGCAGGGCCTCCCTGGCCCAGAGACATTGGTGGCGGAGTCGGGCCCCCCAAGTTCGGACGATCTAATGAAAAACATCTCGTTAGCACTCACATCGTAACTGATCATTTAGCTAGCATACAACTCGAATTTCATACCTGGACCAAAGTCTCGGTTTTGGGCGTTCGGTGGTCCTGATCCAGGACCAGGAGGTCTCATTCCTCTTGCACCCCCCTGGGTCCAACTCCCTTCGGCTAAATTAAGTTAAGAAATCATAATATTATGAAATGCACACAATGGCTAATAAAAATACATTCAGCCATTCAGCGTGACTCAATAGCTATTAAGCTCGGCTATTCATTGTAACAATTCATGATATAATGCAAGTAATGCAATAATTTATTACGTCATAAATGAACAAAGGACTATGAAATTTCAAATTACGACATCGTAAACCAAAAATAAGACTGGCTGATAAGCAAAAGTAAAAACAAAACAATAACAAGGTGACGTACTCTGAGGCCGTAGAACAGGACCAGGGCCATATTGATTGTCGCCATGTTTTCCTTGACTGGCGGGAGGTGCATTTGCATTTGGCGGTTGATTCTTCGGTAAACCGCCACCATCCAAAGACGGGAATTCTTGTGCAAATCTCTGAGAGGCATAGTCCTTCTCCGGTCTGCCACTCCATGTTTTCTCCTATTGGTTTTATTAATATTAATGATAATGATAACAACATGAAGTAATAATTTCTGATAATTACGGTTGTAATTCAATTATTACGTTTGCCGGCTGATGTCTGTGTATAGGTGCATTGGGAACACTTAAAGGTGACTGGGAAACTGTCGCTTGCGGCGGAGCGTTTGACCATCCTGGTGGAATTTGTTGTGGTGCTGGCCCAATGGATGTTGCAGATGTAGTTTGTGAAATAGAAGACAAATTAGCGTCGTTAGGAGATGCACTATCAGATTTTCCTACTGCACCAAGGCCGGTTCTACGACCTGGTATAGCTTTTCCCAAAGCTTGCATGCCATATTGAGGGTGAACTTGTTTGGCTGAGGGCTCCTGCGCCTTTGTCTATAAAAAACCATTATCCAGCTTTAGATTAGTTATCTTGTAACGCCCAAATACAAATGAGTAGCGTCCGGTCGCGGTCCGGTGATCAACGAACTCTCAGATAAAATTTCGGTAGGTGGTATAAGGAGTCATCACGCCTGACTCAGTCAATAAGTGCATCATTGAGCAGTATAATCTATAATACGTACGGTACGTACGGTACAGTAAACAACATTAAGCTTTTATAGCTCATTGTCGTCATTTAAAACGTTAGAACCGACGATAACGATTTAACGATAAACAACGAAAGACCTTTTGAGTGGCAAATGACATGACGTAGCACATCAAACATTCTAACTGACAACATAAACTCTCACTTCATCGGTTCAACGTTCAAACAACAACTTGTTTTGTTGCAACTGCCAAACTAACTTAGCCTTTATAATAATGAAAAACGACAAAAAAAAACTTCACCTTGAAATATTTATTAACGTCTAAAGACTCGTAAATCTGCTTCCCGGCTTTGCTGGAGGTTGATTCCCCTTTGGTGGACGCTAGTGGCCCCGGATTCCCCGACATCCTGTCTCGTCGTCACCATTTAGTCGCTTTAGTGCTTGGGTACACCCACACGAGCCCCGTGCACCTGTCCCAAAATTAAAAAATCAAAAATTCCTCTATCAAAATTTACCATCTTCAATCCTTCACACTTCATCTTCCATCCTTCACACATTTCAGGTACACACAAAACCGTATGACTCAACACTTAATCATCAAACGCTCAAAACGATCAACTCCAACCAATCTCTCATCTTACAAAACTACACATTTACAATTCCAATGTTCCAATCAAATGTCTCAATCTCACCTGTATCCCACGCTTGTTAAAATTCAAATAATATCACTTTCAACACTCTTAAATAAAAACCCTTAAAAACTACAACTCTCAAACTTGTGCCTTATTTTACGACGCAATAATCACGATTCTCCTCACACTGAACAATTCACAATACTAACTCACTCGGAAAAAAAAGATCAAAGAACCTCCCGTTATCTCGTAATTAAAAAAACTCGTAATTAAAATAAAACCGTCCTCTTCTCAGATCCTCCTTTAGTCCACCGTTTAAAAAAACTCACTTTTTCACAAATCTTTCAAATCGTCGTACAAATAAAAAAAAACACGACTGTTAACTTTTCACAATGAACCCAACGACTCAGTCTCATATACAAAACAATCACTTTCCTAGTATCAAATCAACCGTTAAAAAAATGTTGAGACTTTTTCAAAGTCGAGACTGTTGAAACGTCACCAAAAACAATTTATCCAGTTTCAATCAAAATTTTGGTCAACTTTTTCCCTTCAACTTGCAAAAACAGTTGAATAAAGGAAGAGAGTAGCTAGTGCCCTCCCGGTGCCGAGTCGGAATGGAGAGTATGCGATAGCCACAAAACCGTACGAAAAAGACGACGGCCGTAGTAGTAGTCAAGAATCTTTACTTTTTGTATATAAAGGCTTTATTCTTCCTTTTTTTTTTGCTAAGGTTTGTAAACTTGCAAGTCGGCAATGGGAAATGTCGTACTATTTTGTACGTCTCTAGTCGTCGGGCGTGTGGTGGTGCGGCTTGGCCAAGTTAGTTGAGAGTCCGCCTTCGGGGGGCACTCTTTACCATATTCCCAATCCCTTTTTCCCTTTAGTTGTGCACGGCGGACGTGAAAAAAGGCGGATTTCTGGAATACATTTGTATGCTACATACTGCCGTTTTTCATAGTCAACAGTAGCCAAGAGTAATCTCACGTTTCCTCTGTTCATCTAGAGAGGTAGCAAGAGAGTACTTACTGTGCTCAAAAACGGCTTTTTTTAAAAAAAAAGTCTGTATTTCTCCTCCTCTGAGCATCTTAAGGAGACATGCAATATGCAAATTATGTATGTTTTATGCTAATTTTCCCATTTGACAGGACGCCGTATGAAGTGTCATCTTCAAGCGTTGGGAAGCAATACGGATGAAACATGAAACTCAGGTACGGAAAATAAATGCAGAAATGTTTGTTCATTGACTTCATTGACGCTTTGAAACGTTGACGCACGTTCCAATCTCGTCTGTCCTCCATTTCATTTCTCCAGGAAAAATTCATTTTTCATGCGTTTTTGAAAGCATTCTGACATTTTTTAATTGAAACTAAAAATAAACTCAAACGTTCCGGTTTTGGCTTTTGATTCGTTTCTGAAAGGGCTGAGCGGCGAAGCAGAATTCATGCATATGATGGCTTTAATTGTATTTGTTAATGACAAAAGTTAATTGCCTGGTTTCCTGTATCAAGATGCCCCTGTAGTTCTTAAAGGACCAATTAAAGTGTGAGCACCGAACCGAAGCACTGAGAAGATGCATGAAATTGCTTTTTTTAACGATGGCATTTATTTACATTTTATCGGATACGTTTTTGCGCATTCCTGCTTTTACGTTTTCCAGTAGTGCCTTTTGAAACGTTTTACATGAAAAGTGAATAATGATAATCTAATCATTAATGATTTTTTTCAACGTATTGCGAATCAGGATAAGATTTTTCATTGATTAGATTGATTACGCATATTCAAGGGTCATAACCTCATTTAAACTATACTACGTAAATATTACTACAGACCGTAAAAAAACGTTTTGTGTTTGCATGGAGCAAACGAAAAAGCTTTTTTACTACGCTTTTGTGCACGTGCTTATAAACTAACCCACATTAGCATTGAAACCAGTAAATATAATTTTCCAAAAGGCACGCAGTAAAAGTCACGTTCCCTAGTTTAATTTAATAAACGAAAAGAGAAGAAGATTGAACCTTTTTTGGCATTAAAAATACATAAAGACGTAAGGATAAGACACGGAAAACGCTAGAAAATGCATTGCTTCTGCTCAAAAAAGAAGGTGTGCAACTTTGAAGATGGTCCCAAAAAAAATTCAAAGATTGGAATATATCGTGGAACTTTGGGAAAAGAAAGAGGAAAAGAGTGCGAAAGAAAGGTGGATTTTGGACAATTGTATTTTATACTGCGGACACAAAAAACGGCGGAAAAATAGCAATTGCACACTCACGGAATCTGCACTTTTTCGTGTGCTTTGTCATGTACAGGGGTTATACGAGAATTGAGAATGATAGTAATGCATGAAACTGTTTACAGAGTATAGCTGAATGGGATATAGAGAGGATATAGTATGGGAATTAAGGGTATAGACTGTGCGTATATCCCATGCTGATTTATGAGAAGGGCAGCTTTGAGCCAAAAGGGGAGAGGAGAAGATAAAACCAACACTATAACATTGTATACACATTTGAACACATAAGAGCACAACGTAGAAAACTGGTTGAAGGCTATTAGTGAAAACATTGTTGCCTTTTGCAGTTTTTTGTGTTCACTGTTGAAACACATTGCACACCGACGTACATCAGAGAGAGTGGAAGATTCGAGCTTCCATTGCATTTTGTGCAGCATTTTCCAAGCATTTTGGGATTCAGAACAAAATTCAGAACAGCCAAAAATAAGGAAAATCCGTGTGGTTTGGCCATTTAATCAGTGGTTGGGTGCCTTTTTTGTAGTGCAAGTTTCCAGTGTTTACAGTCTGCTTTGGATTGCTTCATCAAATCAATTTCTGCTCCGTTTTTCCTGGTGCAGTATATTAATCGTGTATCGGAGAATCTCATGAAATAATAAGAGCGAGTGAAACTGTGAATCTCATTTTGATCCAGTTTTACATTTGTTAGAATAGGTGATTGTAGTGTGCGGAGTGGACTTTTGAAATCGCAACAATACGACGAAGACAGTGTAGGGATAACTGTTTATTGCATTTTTCGAATTACAAATTCGAATGTGCATTTTGAATGCGGTCATTGAGCTGAGCTGCAAAATGGGAACATTATTGAATCGTATTTTGTGGACTTGGACATTGGAGACTTGAAAACAGTTTTATTGATCGTGGATTGAAAGAGGAATGAGTTGTTTAGTACATTGAATTTTACAGTTTTATGAATTAGCGGAAGATCAGCTTTGACCAGCGATAGAGTTTCCCGTGAGAGAAATGGATCCGCGTAAGTATTATGTCAAAAGTCAAGTATTGCATTAGTCGAGTTTGGTAGTATTCAGAAGCCTGATGGCGAATTCTTCCATGAAGACGTTGTTGTTGATATCGTTTGATTTTGTTTTTGTAGGTATGAACGGTTTCATTAGACCCACCGTTTCATTCATACCAGAACAGCTTCCAGCAGACAGTTCCGGAATCATTACGATGTCATCTCCAAGTGGGTCCTCGGATTCTGGGTCACCAGGAGGGTTATTTTTTGAAACCGCCATTAAACATTGCTCATTTCGACCGACATTGGCCACGCCAGGGAAGAATTTGAATCTAATGACAATGATGACCAATGCTGTACAAAGTGAAACAGATGCCTCGTCCATGTCCTCACCCGAACCAGTGGGCATGACGGTTTTGTCTCCTAAACGAAGTGCACCTAATGAAGAAAAGCGTCAGACCACGAATTTGTTGTTCACTCAGTTTCAAGCCCAAATGTCTCAAATGAAGACGGCTATGGATGCCCTACAAAGTGAAATTCCTCATCACAAACCCCCGGGACGACCTCGAGGTCGACCTCCGGGATCCGGCCGGTCAAGGGGTAGTACAAGGGGATCCTCCGTTACCTATCATTCCCAGATTTCCGGCTCAAACGGACTCAAAATCAAAATTAAAAAGTCTCCTGGAAATCCTTCTCGGCGAGGGGGTCATCGAGGCTCCCGAAAGAGATCCAAGAAGAGAAGGGATGAAGACGATGACATTTCCGATTTTGAGGAAGAAGTGTACTCCCGTGGAAAAATTTCTTTTTCAGATAATGAGGACATTTGTCTTACGCCTAGTGGATGGGGCCAGTCATTACCTGAAGACATTCTTTTTAAAATTTTTGCACATGTTGTAGAAGTTGAAGGTTGTATTCCCTTCCTTGTCCGGTAAGTTTACTTTCACTTGTCACTTATGGCTTTGGCTAGTTATATTTCAATAACTTATCATCATATTTTATGTTGCATTAAAAGAGCATCAAAAGTATGCAGGCTGTGGCGAAAAGTTGCATCTGATAAGGAACTGTGGACTTCAGTGGATTTAGCCAGTGGACGCGTCAAGGACATGTACAGGACAGAAAGAAACTTAATGTACCTTCTGGAACACAGATTTCCATTTGCGCAGCATTTGAACATCGGTATCAAACGTTTCCTATTTCATTGGTTCATTATTTTGGCTTTAATTTCCTTTGCTCTTTGCTCATCCATTCCATTATTCTTGATATGTACAGGAGGATGGTCGTCTGCATTAACAAATAACTCAGTTGAAGTCATTGCTCGCTGTTGTACAAACATCGAAAGCTTGAATATGGCATCGTGTCAAAAATTAAGTGCAGTAAACGTGAAATCCATTGTTGATGCATGCCAATCACTGAAAAAGCTTGATCTCTCAGCCATTTCGGTAATTGATATTTCCAATTTGACATTCTATAATTCATATTATAATTATTTGAGTCTCATTCATATTCATAATTCATATTTAACCTTGTACAGGCGGCTTACAATACTAAAAGTGCAGTTTCTCCTGGAGCAATTACGGATGTAGCTGAAGTTGTAGGTTCTAGATTAACTCATCTCTCTCTCGCCAACAACTGTCTAGCTAATTGCCCTCAGATATTGACAACCCTATCTGTAAGCGTTTTAAAATTTAACATATTAACTAGTAGTGTATGTGTATAACCAAGACCATTGCTAATATGTTCTTGAATGTTTAACTAGGAAAATTGCTGTAATTTACAAACTTTGGACTTATCCAATGTCACCTCACCTCGTCGAGACACGATTGCCATAAAGATTGAGCAACTACAACAAGGGTGCCAGTCTCTGAAAATATTGAGACTAACTAATGTCGAAGTCATTCTTGGGGATGTTGCAATAAAGGATCAAGTGAGTGAAATCTGAGATTGGGGTATATTTTTAATACGTTCAGTTACATGTAAACACACTAAACGGTGCTCTTATCTGCAGGTAACTTCTCCTGGGTTTCCACTTCTAGAAGAACTTAGCATTGCAGTTGATCCAAAACGTTGTCCTGTAAGTTTGCTTATTTTAATATGAGCTCGTAAACGGTGTCAGGTGTCATGAAATATGTTTGACTTTCTTGAAATTACTATATTTGTATCTTATATTGTATGCCTTCGTAGGGGCTGGATGATAGTGATCTTGCGAGAATAGTAAAGACTTCAACAAAGTTGCGACTGCTGGATGTGCGAGGATGTTCAAAAATTAGCGATTCGGGAATTGTCCGGGTTCCTGCTTGGGATTTGGAACATTTATATCTTTCTGGTGAGTTTTGCGTGCAGCCATAATTTATAATTTTATGGTTGAAACTTGAAATATACGTTACAATGAATTGTTATTTTTGTTGTCTAGGGTGTTTTGCAACAAAATCTAGCAGTGATGGGTTAGAATTAATCGTTCGGAAGTGGAGACATAGTTTCCAAGAAATAGATTTCTCATGGTCTCCAAATGAGGATGCAATCAACTTGGCAATCACAGCCTTATCAGAAATTGAAGATGATAAACGACCCCCTGTGAAAGTTTTGGATTTGTGTGGATCCTCAGTGTCATTCGATAGCATAAAACGGACTTTGCGTTCATGTCTTAATTTACAAAGACTTAATTTAACATCGTGCCGAGCTCTACCACGAGGCATCAAGCGCAACTATCAATCTCTTCAAGAGGTGCTGACATTACGTGAGCAAATTCTTAGTGGCAAATTCGAGGTCAACATGAATGATTAATTTTTGGCTGTTATCGACATGCACCGTTATGATTTTCCTCATTAGCTTTAAGATTTCAAAATACCTATTCTAGTGACTTAAGTTATTTGTAGATAAGTGGTAATTATTGTTATAATACTTAGCTTTGTAGACATTTAATGTACGTCAGAGAGTATTGGCCGTCAATACGTAAAAACGTATCCTAACGTGATACTAACACTTTTTATGTGAGAAGCTTGTTAGAAAGATTGCCTCGTTGATTTTACCATGGTTGGCCTAAAGTGCAATAATAGCGTTTTTAAAGCCTCTAATTTTAAGAGTGTAACGTAATACAAGAAATGACATTAGAGTTGACAATATAATATTGATGCGTTATTTAAATGTTAATAATAATACAATGCGTTTTACTATGCTATTAAGTGATGTTTTTTTTTAAATTCGTACTTTCAAGTTTAACTGAGAGACAAAGGTCGTAATCGTAATTTTAATGACTGGGATGATGGTGCAAATACGTTTGCAAGTACAAGTGTTTTAGCGTAAAGTAACGTAAGGATTTTAAAATGTGGACGTAATCAAAGTGTTTTAATTGCATATTATAGATGTTATAGTACAATCTCTGCCTCCATTAACTTGATAACGCATGCAGCCTTTTGAGAAAACTGACACTGCTCTTTCACTCAATTTTGTTATACTTTTGGCTTAAGTACAAGTCAATAACTTTTCAAAATATAAGTGCAAGGAACTCCATAATTATTAATTCTAAAAACTATGCACGCTGAAATAATAACGCTGTGAGCGAAAAAAAAACTTAAAGTGTTCTGCTGTTGCAATATGATTAACGAATGCTAACGGGTTTCTCGTTAGTAATTTTAGTGCATTACACAAATTACACTACTCGTGTGTAGTATAAAGACAACGGCTTTGCTATGGGTTATCCTATGCAGCTGCTTTTATGAGTGATAAATAGTGAAATAAAAGTAATAATTTCAAAGACCTTTTGTATTTACGAGTATCATTACTTTATTAATGTCATTAAATTTAGCACTAATAACAGGAAAAGATCTGTTGATATGTTTGTAAGTTAAATTTGGATGCAACTTTACAGGTTATAAACACTACATTTTGAAAAAATAGAAAACGCGCATACCATTTATACCTGTTTTACAATGCAGATGTCAAATTCATGCTCGCTCTTTTTAAAAGGAAGACGATTCCTTTTAGTAACAATCCACCATCGGTGCAAAGAGAATTAAATTTCACTCAACACATTACTTATTACTTTCATAAGAGTCAAATTCAACTACCGAAAATGAAGTAGTAAGTTGTCACAACTTATAATTTTGTCAGTTCATAGTCTTCAACGAGATCAACGTCATGTATTAATGTTATTCATCTTTTCAATTAATAGTGGCAGGCAGTCTGGTTTTAAATCTAAAAATTATTACGTTAGCAAATCTAAAATTGTTAAATCAGGAATCATCGTTAATAAGTCGCATACACGTTGTATATCAAAGTGCTCATACGGTTAAATGTAAAAGTTGTTGCACTTCACTTGAACCGAGCTCAGTACAGAAGTTATGTGTATCAGTTTGTGTTTAAAATCTATACACGGAATACATTACATTCATTATTAATAATTATTGCAAACGGTACGAGCACAGTTTACCATCTGTAGCTCACCTTTGTGCCTTCACAGTGTAAAAGAATGTCTACGATGTGATTTTGCTATAAGTTATATCACAACATTAAAATGTTCATAAAGTCCAAACCGTATTGCTTATTGTTTAATGTATTGTAAGTAAAATTAATCCTGAATTATGATCCTTTTCCAATCCGTAACAGTCAAATAAATTAAAGTAACAAAGAGACTCATGTTAAGGGTACAAAACGTTCGAAACTGGTGGTTACTCTCCCTATTTCTAAAAGTCACTCAGGAGTCTAGTCTAAACAGTAGAAGTCTATAGTTACATAACAATAGATGCTTTCTTCAATTGAACCATTATTTCAACTAAACACATTAACCTCATTCTAGTCAACATTTCGGTTAAGATCATACACATGACCGCTTTGGTCAAGTCAGGATCAGGACAGAACTATACAATCCCATTACATAAAGAAGTCTCTTCGTACTCTTGACATTTTTCTTACAATAGCATTTCAAAGTGATACTGCTGCGCCCGTCAGCCTCAATTACATTCCAAACAAGAGCAATATCACTGCAGTAATTCAATAGCTGCGACAGCGATAACCTTTGGCAAATCTTCCAATAGTTGGTACAATGAACAAGGATTATTAACATGATTAGGAGGTACTACTAACATTAGTAGCAATTCGCTAACATTATGGACGTGTACATTATTATCTAAGTTAATTTACGTGGAGAATGAGCGGGTAGGGGTAAGCAGAACTGCCGTAAAGGAACGTTTCTTGAAGTTCACCGATCCGCATCTCCTTTAGCATGATCCCGATTACTGGATTTTAGTGATTTACTATTACCACGACGCTGAACTTCACTACAGTGGCTTCTATGTACTCCCCAGTCGTCTCTTTGACATTCTCTTCCACAATATCTTGCTTGCTGTTGAATAAATGAAACAATGACGATAATAATAAAGTGATCCTCCTACATGAAATACGATTTAAACTCCTATTCAGGATAAGAACATACCTGACAGCGTCCACACATCGCAAACTCCCGAGGTTCCGTTTCTACAGCTGCGCACGGAGGATAGTGGCATTCAAAGAAATAAAATGCTGGGCATTCTCGAGAAATGAGTTCTCCTTCAGTAGTGTAATATGCTCTTGAATGGCATGCACCACTAGAATTCCGTTGCTGAAAGCACAAAATTATAATTTTATCATCTCAGATCATCCTCTACCTTGTTATCTTGTACCGCTCACTGGATCAATGTCAATAACTGGATTCAAATATTCAAAAACTATAGTTTGTACTTTGCAAACGTTAGCATTATAGCACACGTACCTCTTCCGTTTCATTTGCTAATAACTGAGTAATAGCTTTCCAGTACAATGAATTGACTCCTCTTCTTCGTTCACTTTTATTTTCTCCCGAAGCAAGGTCTTGAAAGTCCTCTTCAATGACTGCAAATCCACTTTGAGGTGCCAGGGACAGGGGATCAGGTCCAGGTCGAACATCCCAAACATGACTCTCAACACATCTCGATAGTAAAATGCTGTCTTGCTCATGTCTCGAAAGCCACTTGGGCACCAAAGTCAAATTATCCAGTCGATTATCCATTGTGATGCCATTTAAGTGACGTACGATGTAATTTGGTTCTACTGGCCCGTGTCGATTCTCCCTGCAAATCATCGCATAATCATGACATTACTCCATTTAGCACACTACAATAACACGTCCAAATCCTCATGACTGTCATCACATGACTAACCTACGATTATTAACATTTTAGCATATTAACAAATAAAGTGCAAATGACTTTATCAGAGTTTGACCTACCAAATGATAGTTTGAAGTGGTAACGGTAGTACAGAACTTTTGGATTTAGGATGTCCCATTGCAATGACTCTAATCCCATCCCCATTCTTATCAATTTCCAATCGAGCGTCGAATTTGTACTCGTGTATGATAGGGATATCTATTTCGTCAATGAGAGCATATTTCATCTGCACAAACAAACAAACAAAACAACAACGTCACATCGAAACGTAATTATAAAACCCCAATTTATCACTCTTTAAATACAATAGCAATTTTGCAAATTCTGTTTCTGTACTAAAATTCTATAAAAGAAAAACGTTTAAAAATAAAAAAAACGGTTCATATAAAATGATAAAGCAAATCATGTTTCTCTCATACCTTTCCAACTGCTGTACCCAATTTGACAATTCCCAATCTGACCGTATTCTGGTCTTCAGTAGGAGTTTCTAGTAACTTCATGATGAATCACAATTTTAATTTGACCCTTCCGAATGTCACAGAGTCACTGAAATGAATACCCTCATATAAATCCAATTGTAATCCTCAGCTCTCGTTAAAACAACTCGTTAGAAATTAGAATTTGCTAATAATATTGCAATTTTTGCAGCACACACAGATAATATTCCTATTGCCAAAGTTGGTTACGACACTACAAAGTGGAGCCGTCACACTCACATAGTCCCATGAGCAATACAGTTACATGAACAACCTCCACGTCAATGTCCTTACTATACAACACAAGGGGAAGAGCAGCAAATTAAAAATGTTGATTTTTTTTTACTGTTTCACGTAATGGTGTAAATCATCATTTCGTAACAAATGAAATTATTATGTTCCAGATTAAAAACTCAAAATACAAAAACGGGCTCAGAAATAAAATAGAACAAAGCTAGTCACTTCAACTTTTACCAACAAGACAAAGGTAGAAAATAAAGGGAACCAGAGAGGAAAATTGAGTTGAAGCTGAAGTGTCACGGCTGCTTCTGGCAACTTTTTTGAGGCAGCGGTAAAAATTCTCCTCTCATTGCACCACCTTCGCCCTGCTGTCCTCATACTCACAGGGACGCTTCATTCATGACGTCACTTTTTTGAAAAATATCTCAAAAAAATCCTCCTTTTCTATTCTACACTTTTGCTATCTTCAAAAATTTGAAAACTTGCCTTGTGCATTTCCTTGTCACCTGGAAAGGTGTGTATGAACGAGCCCGTAAACGATAATGTGGCTCAAAGCGTCAACGTCACAATGAGAAGGAAGGGGCGAAAATTGTACAGAGAAAAAGGCAAAAGGTAACAGAACTTTTGCAAGTACGTTTTTGCATTAGCTTTTAGCCTATAGCTTGTATCTTTTACAATGTACAACAGTATACAACATGAGCAAAAACATTACTGTATATATTGCAAATGTTACTGACTATGACTAAGACTTGATTTTTCCTTGAGGATTTGCGATTATAGAGGCTCAAATCCTTGTCGTTTTCCGACTTGTACGCAACGCAATGGCAAAATGTAAAATATTGCTGTATTCTTTCTTGTTTACGTTTGTATAGCGTAGTTTTGCAAAAGGTGTTTATATGCAGTTTTGCTTTTCGCTATCATCGACTCTCGAAAGAAAAATGCAAGAGGAAGGGAATATGTGAAATAACAAACTGTTCTTGCATGCATTTTTCCAACGTCTTGAGTCGAGTCTTAAGACGTTTCAAAGCCCAAACGTCTCAGGAAACCAGGATTCAGGATGCAACAACGTTGGCAACCTATGTAAATGTTGGATGAGAGATCACTCACCTTCTCTTTTTCCTATTAGACGTTTGTTGTTGATTCCTCAGATTTTTTTTAGTTATACCAACAACACACCCGACGAAAACAACAGCGTAACTCAGAGGGCTTCAAAGGAATGGGAATGAGGAATGAAGATCATTAAAGACGTCAATTAATGGGCAATTATGAATCAAACCATCAAGCCGTTAAATACCACTTTATACGGCGCTGGTAACTCGCAACCTTCGCATTTCGTATGCATGCATGCTTGCATGCAGAATGCTGTGGAGTTGAAACAGTGGAGCTTGGAATGTAAATGGACCAACTATAATCACTAATTAAAAGCTTCATTGTGATTGTAAGTTAGTTAATAGTCAAAGTAGTATAAACCCGATTTTACGTCAGTTAGCAGTGAATGTTAAGGAATTTCAAGACCGCTCACGCTTATATTATGTATGCTTTGTGAAATGGAAAGTACGGTCGTAAATCTTAAAAACAAAAGTGGAAAAAGAAACTCAGTATGAAATATATAAACAATGCATAAAAATGCTGAGTGTGAACCGCGAAGATGCATTAAAAACTTTTACGATTTTGCGACACTAAAGATGAAGAAATAAAATAGTTTGCGTTAATTAGAGTGAAGTTATGAAGCAACATTTACTAAAACAGTCAAACTTATTGGCAAACTGTGAAGCATATATGAATCATAAAACTTTCTCCGTGAAAAAGGCAATCGTTGGAATTCTTAAATTACTCCAGGAAATGTTTTGTCTTAATCCAGATTTATTTATTGCTATGTGTTGTAAACTTTTCAACGACATAGGTATATTAATGATTTCAAGTTACAATATTGTATATCTCTGCAACAGGAATATATTTGATTAGATAAAACATGCAGAAACGTACTAAATGTCGTAAACGTAGAATGCATTAAAGTCATTTGTTCTTCGTTTGTAGGCAAAAATCTTACAAATGCAATTTATACGGGCACTTTTTTACTTTCAAGGTGTAGTGTAAGTTTACAGTACAATAATACAATAGTTACAGCTTATTCGTTCAATTTAAATAATCTTATCTGAAGAACCACGGAAGCAGGATGATGCGGTAAAAATGAAACCTTAGGTAATGAGCGCACATTTGAAAAAAAACTAAATATTAATTAATCACTGCGACACAAATTATGACATTGAACTTAGTAATGACAAAACTTTGCTTCACATGGTTTATAGAAAAATTCAAATTGTTCAAATTAAAAAGCGGAACTTTACACACGTGCAATTTACAATGTGTTCAATTTCCGTTTTTGAAACCTTAAAACTACAATTTATTATCCATTTAATTTTAATACACAGAAATAAAATTTCCATACATATAGTTTACAAGTTATCTAGCATTAGCAATGACACCTTGACGTAAAGCCTACTATATTAATATCTACATGAAATCCTCTATAAGATATATAATCATTCGTTAGTTGTAATAGACAGTCTCCGTCTAGAAATTAAGAAACGACTTAACAAATCCGCACAACCACTACTTCGCTGCTCACAAAACCTGAACCCTATACGATTTATAAAGTGTCCACCTAATCATGATGACAACATAAGTCAGTCAACAGAAATAATGATATCACCAAACAGCAGCAAAAGAAATTAATATGATCAGGTATTAGATTTACTTTCAAATTATTGTAATTATGTAGATGCATAAACAAAATGCCAGTGATATCATAATTTCTGCTGTTACATATTAATAGTGTTATACAAACCATCGTGTACACTTAATTTAAGGCCTAGAATCAGTATGATGGCAAGTAAAACACTAAACGTTATTGCTTAACTATAACTTTTAAACATATTGTAAAATAAAATGCCGGATTCATCACCATTGGGATTTGCTCACCATATTAGTGAAAATGAAGAAACTTTAAGTAACAAAAGGTACGAAACTAACATGGAAGTTAGCTAAATTATTTGAATTTACTTCACAGTCCTTCCTCAACGCTTCCCGTTATTGTAGCTCATTCTCATAGTAGGAGCCTTAAAATTCGATGCTGCTTGATGCTGTAATTGATACGCCAAAGGATGAATTTTGAATCCGTATAATCTATTAAAATAAATCAATCAATAACGGTTAGTACAATTGAACGATACACCTTGCTAGTCCACCTTATTCCACGTTATTCCATTTATGATTAAAGCATTGAGTATGACATACCGAGGGACGAATTGATTAGCAGCTCGTTTAGGGCGATACTCGGGGTGAACCATGAACAACATATGCGGGAATCCAGTGCCAAAATATGCTCCATCGGTGTGGTGGTGCCGAGATGATTTTGGAGTGTAAACATCAGTACATTTAGGACAGTACAACTTAACCATAGCCTCCCCTGGTACATCCGACAGACCTATAGGACACAAAATTAAACATCATGAATCACACACCAAATAATCAACTAATCATATCATAATTTGATAAGATAAGGTGTGAATCGTAACACGATCTACAAATTACGAACGTACCAATTGGGAGCATTTGCTGATTTTCACAGTACACTCGTGGGCAGTATCCAAAATCACCAGACTGATATTTCTCAATCATCTGAGCAATGCCACGGTTGGTAAGGATATATCGGGCATGAATCAGACCGTACAGCAATTCCGCCGCTTGCTCAATGAGATCCGATTGATTGGGGTTGTCTTCAATTTCGTCATCAGCTTCTAAATCCAATATCATGTCTAAAGCTTGTCGGTAATGGGGCACCTGCTCATTCAAACCGGTCAAATTGAACTTGTCTTGAATATAGTCTTCGTCAACCTTCAAACAAAAAAATAATCAGCATTATTCGTATGAATTCTTTACTATTGATCATAATACCCTATACATTCAAAAACGGAACTGTACGTTCCTTACAGACCAAAAAACGTAAAACCAAATAAAATCAAAAGGACACCTTATTTGTCCATAACGGAAAACCAAAATAAAACTCAAATCAACCGTTTTTTTATACACAAGTTTTTTTAATATAAAATAATTTAAAAATTTAGTAATGAAATAATTTTTAAAAAATGATGATGACACCCACCTCACAAAAAAACTCATTCCCCCGCAAACCACAGAACCAACTAATCCAAGAAACTTCTTCGGAACTGCTCATGTTGAATTTTAGCACGCCTTTTGTCACCCAGACTTTCAAAAACTAAACCTTTGAACCTCCTCTAACCTTACAGACTCGAAAAATCCAACGTGTTTTTTTAAAAAAATGTATGCTAACCAAACTCTTGCAAGACTGAAAAACCTACAAATTGCAAAGGTGTAGTGTTTTAATCGCCCAGCAAAAGTGAGATTGAAAAAAAATGTGATACTGAAATAAATAACTTGTGTAACGAGGATAAAAGGATGAATAAAATAGAATAAAAAAAATTGACTTTGGAGAAGGTGGATGTTAAATGTTAACTAATTTACAAATGGGCCGACGGACTGGACTTTTAATAGTCTGTCTGCTGAGTTGTTGAAGACCAAATAAAATGCTTTGCTTTGCTTCTTCTTCGGCAAGAATGAAGGAATGGTGAATGTGTGTGGCAGAAAATAAGTGAAAAGTGGCCGTCGTCGTCGCCGGAGGAAGAAGCCAGACTGACCCACGAGTTGTGACTTCAGCGCTCCTTATTGGCAAATCCCATCACTTTGTATGCTCCCAGCGCTCTTTTCATAATCTTTCACGTCGCTTACGAGATTTTTTTAACGAGATTTTCCACCTAAAAGTTTTTAGATTTTTCAAAAACATTTTTCAAAAAAATATTCTCTTTGGATACAAAGTTTAAACCATGGTAAGTGTATTACTTGACGATTCCTCCTTTTATGACGATAAAATGTTATGTGTGACGGTTTTTGTTCAATCGTCAAAAAATTACATTTGTTTGTAAATGATTAAATAATATCATAATATGTTTATTTGTATTCTACAGTCGGTAACTTTGAGAACTGATGTAGGAGACCTTAAATTGGAATTACATTGTGAACTATGTCCGAAAGCCTGTGAGAATTTCCTTGCACTTTGTGCAAGTGGATATTATGATAATTGCATTTTTCATCGGAATATGAAAGGATTTATGGTTCAAACCGGAGATCCGACTGGAACGGGCAAAGGTGGCACTTCAATATGGAATAAGAAGTTTCCAGATGAATTTAAAGATGAACTAAGGGTGAGTTTTCTGGAAAATCAAATCCTTTTGACATTAGGACTTAGGAGTATATACTGTTAGTGATGAACTTTCATGAAATGAAAAAGCATTTTAAGTTCTAAATGCAATTATTAATTATTATTGTACCTTTGGTCATTGTTTGATACTAGCATAATAATCGTGGAGTTGTGTCAATGGCTAATAATGGACCGAATACTAATGGAAGTCAGTTTTTTATTACCTATGCGGCTCAAGCGCATTTGGATTTGAAGTATACCGTTTTTGGAAGGTAGGAAACCAGTAGAATTGGAATTGTTGGTTGAGACGTTTTGCGTGTTGTTTTAATACTGTTGTTTTGTTTTGATAGGGTTATTGATGGATTTGACATACTAGAAGAGTTGGAGAAACTCTCCGTGAATCCAAAGAATCATAAACCGCTTACAGAAACCCGTATTAATTCCGTGATAATTCATGCAAACCCTCTTGCAGATGAGTAGCTCGTTTTTAAAAGTTTATTAACGTATAATTTTGTAAAGGCAGTGAACGTAGTGCACATAAGTTCGTGCGTTGTTGTTCGATGTTTTTGGATTTTTGAGTGGCCAACTGGCCATGCTTTTAAATGAAAAAAGTGTACACACAATATTAAGATTGTATTTTTTTGTACATGTCTTTCTATCAGCTACTGCAAGGGGTAGCCAATTTTGTTTTTATTGGAAGGTGCGATGAGTGCCATTATATTTTATTACACAAAAACATTATTTGCTTCAGTTGTGTTATTGAAGGTTACAATTTAGGTAACGTTACTAAATAAATGAACAGTCCTAAACATTTCGTATAAATTAATTCGTGGTATGTAGTACATATCGTACATGGAATATTATTACAGTATATTCACATTAAAGGATATGCTCTAATTTACAAGTTGTTCTATAATATAGCACGTATTTTTGAACGGTTCAGTTACACTGGTGTAGTAATTATGAAATCTACAGATACTGCGCGGTGATGTTTAGGAAGTGGCGTTTTGAAGACGAAAGAGACATCCACACATTTTCTAAACTCATTTGTCATTATGACATACGTTATTAGGTCTGGTACTTTTCTGGATGCAGGAGTTCCAAATAAAGATCAGACTTGAGGAAGCGTAGGTACGCATCTGATTCCAATAGGCCCTGGATTCTTTTCTGAGCTTGATCAAAAGTTGTCAAATTGGGTTGAGCTAGTTTGGACATCAGCCCATCACGTGTCAGCGAGTCCAGATTGACCTAGAAGGAGCAGAAACAAAAACGCCAATAAGTCAGTGTTTCATATTCAGATTACAGGTTACATTTTTAAAGGTTATGTCAATTTACAGAATTATGTTTTTACCTCTTTGGGAGCTTGCGGAACTATGTAGTCATTATAAATCTTTTGGGCTTTGGAGTTCAGTTTACTATGGCGTGTCTTCTTGTAATCTTCTATGGCTAACCAGAATTCGATGTTTTCATCACTGAATTCACGTTGAAGGAATGCTCGAAACAGAGCGACACCGTCTGTGTCAATAATAACGATAGTTATGAGATTTTACAAGCCATACTTTTGATTTTCACAAAGTCTCTTTTTTAAAGTAAACCTTACATTTTGAAGCCATGAGATCGTTGAAGGAACTGGCCCATTTTTGAGCTTCCTCAGGATTAGGTCGGACTGAAGATTGAATTGTTCCTTCCGTATGCCTTCTTTTCAGGAAGCCTAGACGAAATTTCATATCTGTCCCTCTGAAAATTCCAGGAAATTAAATTAGTGCTCATATTTTGGAATTGCAGAACCTAACCAAAAATATTAAGCTTCATGTCTTATACTTTCCGTCTATGAAAATCTAACCAACCTCTTAAAAATTTCCTTAAAAGGCGAAATCGGTTCTTTCGGCACAATTATAGCAAGTGCAGCTCTTTCTTCACCCAAGTTTGGAATCATGGTTAATTTTAATACGGAGAATTTGTACTTTGTGAATTGAGTTGTACTTTGAACGCTTTGAAAAATCATAAATTGAGACAATATGACAACTTTTGATGTTTCAATTTGAACACTTTGAATTAAACAGCACAACCTTGGTTGCGGAAGACTTTTAGTGTTATTTGAGATTTTTCGAAAAAAAAGGTTACTTAGTTTGTTACTCTCGCTCAAATTCCATGTGACCTTTTACACACTGAATAGTTAGGAGCAACTTTGCTTTCGAAAGATAAGGAATGACAGTGAAAGCATGAATGAAGAAAGTGGGGCACATTGCTTCTCTTTTAAAGGTCGCTTGTGTTGATAATCATTCTGAGGTTGGCTCGGCACGTGTCGGCCTACGTCGGACCCATTGGAAGCTTACACGTGCATTTCAGTCTCGTAGTAGCCTATATTTTTCCTATCGCTTTTCCTACTTTCTTTCATGCTATCTTGTCAATGAACTCTCAAGTCTTGTCCTTTTTTGGCATGTCTATTTATGTCCTTTCAAGAGGTTGTCTGATCAATTATGTTCTAATTTTAAGACACATGTCCTACTCTCCTATAACTATATATTTATGCAAAAAAGGCTTCCTTACAATTTCAAGCGTTTCTTAATTCGGTTTTCATGCGCTTCTTCCTGTTTTGGAACAACGACTGGTTCTGGGGGTTGATTCTGGTCTTTTTGGTGTTGGGAACTCTCTCCTCCAGATGTCTGGAAAATTAAGAACAAAAAGGATTAAAAATTGTAGCGTTACCAAATCTCCTTTTCTCCAAAAGACCGTATTCAATAGATAAAATAAAATCATGAAACCGCACGTTTATGCAAACTTGCGTAGCTACGGAATGAATGCAAAATCTTAATCTGCTTGTCGTTTTTCGTTATTTCAAGGAGGATTTCGTCCTTTATTCTTACACTGTAGGGACTGTTTTATCCGGTTTCATCAAAGTTGGTAACAATAATGGAATATAAACGATACGCACTACTTTGAAAACGAGACCAACAGCAATAAAATTCGCAGACATAAATATTTAGATTATGACGATGACGACGTATGTAATAAAAACTCCTTTGTTTGCCAAGTTGTAACAAAATCAGAATGTAAACACACGTCATTTTAATTGCTGTTACAGGAACAACCGGCCTTGGCTGATTGAGTTCATACATGAAACGGACGCATGTAATTGGAGTGAAATCGTTGTAACCGTATAGTGCGTAAAATGTTTTGGATTTTATGAATGAAAGCAGTAGACTCCAGAAAGAGGAGGAAGTCGAGACAAAATCGCGTGCCGTGTGGCTTCAAAGTGCAAAGGGTGAGACACGTGGAGAAACGGGGAAACAGTGCCAACAGTGACGCCTTCACTTTCTCCATTACGTCACTCCTATTGGTTCTTCCACGTGGAGCCCATCGATCTCAACTTTCCCCTACTTTCTCTGAAAGCAGCCTTGGCGTCCAAGGTCCACCGTTCTTTCCCCATTACGTCTTTCTCCCGCCCTAGTAACCTTTCTCCTTGTTTTCCCGCCGAAATAAACCGTTAAGTTCCGATACTACGGGTTATGAAACTTTGTCTATATGTCTAATGTCTAGGTTTTTTGTTGACTTTGGTTTTTGGCAGGATATTATGTTGACACATTGACGACTTCTCTTTGTGTACCAGACAACCGTGAGATTTTATTTGAATAGATGCCCTCAACCTTTTCTTCCAACTATTTTTACATTGAATGCAAACAGTAGAAAAAGAGCAAACGTCTTGAGCCCTTTTTTAATTTCCATGCCCATATCTGTCCTTCAGTTCAGTTATGAAATCTGGAAATGAGAAAGTTTGGCTGCATTCATGAAATATATATGTGAACCTTCGGCATTAAGAACAAATGCGTAATTGAATGTATTCGTATCAAATGAATGAGAATGCGAATATTAATATCCGCAAATTCCAATAAATTGCATTTTCGAACACGTACATTTTCATTGTCCCGTGTAAAGTGCTTTTCAGGCGAATTCTGCTCATCAGCTTCGACATGTGATTCTTGAAAGATAGGAAAGAGCACGTCTCATGTCTCTTACGTCTCGGTTCGTTTTCCAGGAAACTTGGAGTGTTGAATGATCCAATCATCCAATTACAATTTGGGACCAACAGCAAGTGGTTTAGACCCTGAGGGTAAGTCGAGAACCCTTTCATATCCCTCGCCTTCCGCGGATGGAGAAAAGACTCTTTTTCAGAACGTTGAAGGTGAAAATGTCAAGTACCAAAAATTCTATTTTCATGAACTACGTTTTAGTCTTTTCAGCTAAAAGTATCTGGAATGACGTTTACACTCTCTCCTTTGTGTAACGAGAAAATAGATTTCAAAAGTCTTTCGCAATAGTCCTTTTCCTATAGAGTCTA
Organism: Harlomillsia oculata; assembly: GCA_019776145.1. Classification (NCBI taxonomy): domain Eukaryota; kingdom Metazoa; phylum Arthropoda; class Collembola; order Entomobryomorpha; family Oncopoduridae; genus Harlomillsia; species Harlomillsia oculata. The sequence continues at coordinate 41,691 of JABASF010000051.1, read as the reverse complement.
ACTTATAGAGCCAATTTGACTGTGAACGTTGTAGAGTGGAGCGGAGAAAGTGGTTCCTTTTTGTCGACGACGAGACTCGCTCGCCAAAGCAAAGCGTCCTCGTCCTCGTCCTCGAAGGCTGCTGACTCTGCAGGATCCTAAAGTTCAGAAACTCTGACGTCATCCTAAAAGAGAATTGGGCAGTCTATTTTTAGAACTTAAATGTATCTATGGACCTCTGTACCTGCCTCATCATTTTTGAGTCATTGTAAAACCAAATTATTTCCCTTTTGATGAAGTATTGCACTTTGTGAAGTTATTACTAGACTTCCCTGAGATTAACTCTGTCAGAGTTGCTTCTAAGGTCTCCGAGTTATCTCCATAAACCACTGCTTTTGCACTTTCATCTTTTTCATACCTTTCTGGATGAAAAGCTTTTTTTAGACTTTCTTTTTTACAGTTTGTCGTTTTCCTGAGCTTTTCATAAAGCGACAAGCTACTTTTTTATCATTTTGCCTAATATCATACTTTATAGGGATATGCGTTTTATGCTGTATAACGAGTTTCGTATTCGTCTGTTTACCAGCATTTAAATACTAAAGATGCTAACAATGGTAGGACGATATTGACTTTCGTTTTCCGGGAAAGCACTCGAGACGTGAGCTAGAATGTAAAGTAAGCATGATGTAGGTAGGAATTCAGCGGAATTTTTACGTACAACACGTCCAAACAAAGTTTGACAAAGAATAGCAATGTAAGTAGACTAGACAGCAACTATACCTGCTCTTACGTCAAACTAATGGTATGTGAGTGTATGCTAATGCTATATGTATGCATGAAAAGTAAACTCTTGAAGCTTCTTCTCTTCTGCGTCTTCATCAAAATTCATTATTGTAAAGTGACAAGCTTGAAGCATAGTCTAGTTAAGTTCCAGGAATTTAGAGTACTAAATTGTGTCGCTGTTCTTGCTTTTATCATGCTTTATTAAAGGAACTTTGCATCTTCAATTTGACTGTAATGGAGCGTCAGAATGCATCTTCATCTAAAAGCGCAAATTTGCTGTCCGCCACATAATCTGATCAACAACTATGAATAGGAAATGACTGGAGGGAAAATGTCGTGCTGTATAACATTGTATAGTGTGTACTTTACTATATAGTCACAGCACAGGAAAACGCAAATTTTCCTTTAATGTTGTAACGCTTGTGTTGTTCGTAGAAATTCCTTTTATTTCACTAAACTCGTTTTCCAAGCATAATGATAATGAGCTTTGATGGGATTCTGTCAAGCAATGAAGTTACGAAGAGATTGGAGGTTCCTGTGTGAGGAAATGAGATAAATCAAAATAAGTACCTTTGATGTTGAATTGTCATCGCTGGAACTTTGCGTTCTCCTCACAAATTTTGCGACTTTGGACTCTTTGCTGTAGCTTCTGTCACCTGCATAAAATGTATGAAAAGTAATATCAAATTTTCTGTTCTTATGACGCAAGAGAGACGCATATTCCAACCATGTTATTCTCATACACAAACACCACACCTGCTTTATTCGATTTATGTTATCTAATGTAATATTACAAATTACGTCTCAAAAGTAGGTCCATATGGGAATTAATCAATCGAGAAAACGAATAAATGGTAATCGCGTCTCACCTGCCACACTTGAACTGGAAGTTTCGAGGTCGCCGGAGCCATAAGTAGATTGCTTGATAGTGGACGAAGACTTGCCATAAAGGTACTGATTACTACTGGAACTTGGAGTACTCGTGTCTTCTGACGTTTGACTCAGAACTTCAGAACTTCGAGTCGTTCTTAATGAAACCTTTGTTTGTTCAAATCAAACAATTTAACTCAAATCATTATGATCCAACATTATTCAAATTGTAATTGTTATTCTGCATTGAGTCAGTCCCGTCCCGTCCCAATTTTCAAAGCAAACTCTTTAATTTGGAATTACGTAACCCCTGGAGCAAACTTATGAAGAGTAAAATGTAAAAGCAACCAACTAATTTCAATTTACTGATGGAAAGCAAAAAGTGGTCTTCGTGAAATGATGCATAAAATATATATTGAATTACTACAAAGATGACTTTACTCTTACAAAGCTGCTGGCCTTGCCTTGTAGCCTTTGTGCTCTTGTCCCACTCCGTCACAAGTACTTATCGTTATCGTAGATTCCTCTAAAGTTTCCTTTGCATATCAACGCATTAACCTTAATTATTGTAGAATCCTGATCAACAATTTTTTCCTTAAAAGTTCAAACAGTCATTTTTTATCTGCAGTTCCGCATTAGCAGGATTCCTTGGAAGAATGCCAATTGCTATACTGCATTGTATTCTGGTCACAATTACTGTCTCAATCGCAACATAATCGTGAAATATTTTGGTGGTTTTCTGACTGGAAGTAATTAAACGCTGCTTTTTTTATGTACTAATCTAATAAATCTTGATGCTAGCGTTTTAATTACATGTTACAGTGGACGTGGACAATGTGATATGTAAAACAATGAACTATCTCATCCAGACATAATCTCTTAACGCTCTAATCTATTTCGGGATTACTTCACTGAATGTCATGTCATTTATGACTTGTCGTGCAATAGTTTTGGTGTCTCGATTGCTGTCGTAACATAGTAGACTACGGTAAAAAAAAGAGCAAATATAAAAATGACTGATAGTATGTCTTTCTTACCCGCAACTGAGTTGACAGGTCATCAATTCGACTTTGGCCAAAGTCGAAATTGAATTCAGAAGCTCTGTTCGTTACAGCTGCAGAAGCCCAACTTGGACTTGAGTCACTTCCACTGCTATGGGCCAGTTCTAAATTTTCGTTGCGCATCTACAAAAATTATTAATTTAACTGTTAATGGAGAGCGTCATGTAAGTTTTAATAATGGAAATGACAAAGTGACACGGTTGTGCACGAAAAGAAAATTGCATGAAAATATTTCAATTTCAATTTTCAGAATTCACTTGGAGAACAATGTGGAATGTAGAGAATTTTTTTGAGAGACAGGAAAATGAGATTTCTTGGATCAAAGTACAAAAGTTCAATGCAAACGACATTCGTTCAGCTTTTGTGACAGGAAGGAAAAAAGTAGGAAAAGGTTCTTGGATATTGCTTTCATGAAAACGTGGAAGAATGTGCACTGGAGCGGTATGAGGTGAGAATATCCAAGTAATACAAGTAAAAAGTACATAGGACTGGCCTACCTCAATCTGGCATGTGTAGTGTAGCTTGATGTAGGACTGCTTTTGGGATGAACGAGACGAATTCCTTTTTGCAAATATTCGGTTTTATTAAACATGTAGAGATCACGTTTTTGACAATATCACAAAAAACGGTAAAATGTTGTTCAAGAACTAAAGAACGGCACGACAAGTCTTCGCTGAACGAACCCTGAGTATTGTTTGGCAAAGGTTCATTTTTCATTGAAGAAGGGAGAAAGGAAGAGAAGTTAAATTTTCTGCATCAGTCCTTCGGGAATGTCCGACCCAGTGCGAAATTTTGGCTTTGGGAAGCGTGAAAGTAAAGAAAAGGAGAGAAAGTTATGCAACGTGATGAAAACAGGGTTTCCAGGCACTCGCCGCGGTGAAGATTCAATTTCTGTTACATGTGTGGCAGGAAAGAAGAGTAAAATTCGTCAAAATATCAACTCCTTTTCAAACACGACTCATGCAGACTTTAACTGGGAGATCCGTTGGAGAAACTGGCCTGACACAAGTAACCCTAAAGTCCTAGGCGGGCTGTACTTTCTCCATTCGACTAGATATGAAAAAGCTTCTCTAAAATCGATGCTATCATGAAATCCATGCGCCAGACACCAGGATCCTTTGTGTCTCAGTCTCTCCTCTTTCCCAACGTTTCTCTCAGAGTTTCCAACTTCCCAACTCTTTTTCCAACCACTTTCCTCTTCCTGGAATAGGATGTTTTGTTATATTCCAGTGAAAGCTACATGAGACATCCAGACATCCTGTTGTATTGTCTTGTTCTGTACTATCATGCTTGTTCTTACTTTCGTCTAACAAGGCAATAACTGACAAACCAACACAACGAATTGACTTTCACACACAAGATGCTTTACACGGCTTTTGAGTAAAAACCTTGAAAATGATTTAATGCAATTGTTTAGCTTTTGTGGCAGAATTCGGAGAAAAAATAATGTATAATACAAACTATAATATACCGTCAAACAAAATAAAAATCACGCAGACACAAAGTGCTTCCTCTCATGATTATATTTGATTCGGTAGCAAGCCTTGCATGTTGTAAGCTTACTGACTTCAAAAGAGGATTATCAAAAGCTTTACTTTTAGTGTACACAAAGTTATTCCAGTAGGAAAACGAAATGTCGCGTCTTTCTCAAAAGGGCAGAGGTAAAAAGACGACGCCAAAGCCAGAAAGGGAAATGGAAAACTTTTCGTCCTTTTCTCGACTGCTTTCTCTCATTTTCTGTCTGTTCAATGTTTCCCTTCGTTGCACGATCCTTAATGAACCTTCCAACGCAAGCATGACAATCAACTTCTTTACGCTTGACTTAATTGGTTTCTAATGATTGACGTGAGCTACACTTTTTCCCACTATGAGACACTGTCTCTCTTTCAATCACCATCGGTAATGAGAATGAGAGAACATGAAAACTTGCTGTTATACAACTTTATGCCCTTAGTCGGAGAAAGTTATCTCGAACTAGCCTTGGAACTATTTTTAGTTCCAGAAAGGTAATTATGACAATAATTTCAACATGTTTCCACACTCGAGCACTTTTTAACAATCACTGATTTCATGTTTATTACAATTACAACCCAAATCCATCTTCAACAATACCTTTTCCTCTGTCCCTTTAAAGGATACGGCACCAATTCCTCGTAACAAAAAATTATCCCATTTTATGGCAATTCTTGCTCAATGAGAGCCAAGTTTTATGCTGAATTTTGTTGTTTTTTTTGGCTTTTTTAAAATCCTGAATCCAATTTTTAGTAAGTTTTGTAGGTTTCTCTACAATACTGAAGGTTCGTGTTATACATTCGTTACATAGTTTTCTAGCAGTCATTATTATAGTGCTTGCACGTCCACTATACTTATACAAGATTTTATGTTTGTCTATTAATTACATAAGTAAATAATCCAATTAATTTATTATGGTTTTCAAAAAGTGTAATTGTTTGTCTTTATCTAATACCAGATCTAAAAAACCTCTAATACCTTTTTGTTCAGTTTAGCTTGTACGACTAGTATTAGAAACCAAATTGCGTACGTATAAACGCTTTGCCAATCTCCACGGAATGTGGTAACGAAAAAACTGTGGTAAATACTTTTTGTGACCATAAATCTTTTAGCTATTGTGAAAAGTCTACATTGCAAGGTTGCCATCTTTCATTTCATCTTTTTTTGATTCATTATGGGATTTTTAGAAATGTTGGGAATGTATGTTTTTTTCGGTTTGTGGATTGTGGCAATGGGAATTTGAGAATTTATGTGTTACATTGAAACCCATAAATATTATTTTTTTTCATCATATTGAAAAGAAAGCGTAGTGTAGCAGTATATTATATTTATATAGTACACACTGTGGAAAATACTAAAAACATGAAAAGAAAAGTTGTATATTTCGAAATGGAGATGAAGGGGATTTGAGTGAAACTTATTAAGCTACAATTTTTTGTCAGGTACCGTCTTTTTGGCAACTTCGTCTCTTTTCATGGTTCTTTGCTTTTTAATTTACATGTTCCTCAGCAGAATACTGACTTTTCCTTCATTTGCATAGTCAATCCCAAAGAGATACAGAAAACTAACTTGATTCTTGACCAGGGAAATTCTTTTTTTGTGTTAATTAGTATACTGTAGAAGTTAGAGTTTTTATGTAAATTCAATGTACACACAGACAGACAATTAATACATTTTTTGGTTTCAATTTGTGTTTTTTTACACTGTACAGTTCATATCGTAGAATATTACAAAAAGAGCGTATATAATAATATATATAATGAATTATGAAATAATTCTATAAAGTGGAATATAGTATTTTATTAATTTATTATAATAGACTGTTATATATTGTAATTTTACGTTTTCTTACCCGTTCTTGTCATTAAGAGGATTACAAATTGTTTCATTTTATGTTACTTTATGTTGTATGTATGGACAGAAAATAATACGTTAAAATTCTTCAAATGTCGTCGACAAAACTTTAAATTAATTTATTGTAAACGGTACGATTTTTTGGCAAATGGATGGTTCTAAATGGATGAGAATTATTTTTGCTGTTACGGTTGCTTTTTTTGGAATGGAATGGAATGATGATTTTAATCAATTTATAATACTTGTTTTCTATTCTTTGTAAAATGTACAATTTAATTAATGGTCAATTTCACAAAAAATGGGTAAGTAAATTCATATTTTTAGCACACAATGTAATAAAAAGTTTGGGTGTTGTTTCATCACGCATTTCACAGTAATATCAATTTAATGGGCGGGTGTAATTCTGATCAAGAAAATTCGGTTTCTTTCAAGTACATTTTTTTGGAAAATGCAACAACTCGAAGAGAGAATGTTCGTTTTTCATCCTATTGAATAATATTAGTTTGTAGCCTTCTTTATGTTTGTTTGGCTTCTAATTGTGGAATTTTGGAAGGTAATGCGTCAGGGGCCAGGGGCACAGTGCTACAATTTCTCCCATGTTATACGTAAAATGTCGAAATTCCTCAAGTGTTTTAAAATTAATGGTTATTATACTTTGCTACTGTCGGACTGTCACTAAAATGTACCATTACTTGGTAGGTTTGTCAGTGCTTATTAATTTAAGGAGTTGTAATCTGTTGACTGCATACTGTAATGTTTTTAGAACTTTTGACACTGTTGACTACATTGACTATACGTTCAGGTTACCAGTTTCTCGGGTTTTTTTTAAATGCTCAATAGCAATTTTAATTAGTTTGCATGATTTTTCTATTTTGGCATAGTTATCCTTTGTGGAAAGTATAATTACATTTTTCGGAAATCTACGGATAATTCAGTGAGCTCTCGTTTTAATAAGAAATGTTTGGGGGGAAATAGGATCTTTTTATCACCCACACGCACATCATTCGTGTAAATAGGGAAATAGTGTGACATTTTTTGACTACGACTGACTGTAATTAAGTTTAATGAAAACTTTAGTGCAGTAAGTGTTTCATTAGCACATTATACGCAGGGGTAATAGACCGTTTTAATTTTCAACTGCTGGCATAAGATTTTTGATAAGCTGAACAAAGGACGATAAAAGCTAAATGTATATCATTAGATGAGCTATTAATTTAATTATTATTATTCGACTGAGCAGATTAACCTTAACCTTTCAGTTGAAAGTCGAAGCTTATGGTATGCAAGTTAATACATTACAAATAGCTCTAATTAATAGTAGCGTTTTTTGCAATTTAGTTAAGCCTACTAAAAAACACTGGGGTTGTATTGCTTCAGAAATTGGAAGAAGATGAATTATATTATCATGATGATATTGGAAAATGGAGTAATATACTCATACAAAGCAATCCATGGATGGATTGAATTATTGACATTAGCATTTTTATGGAATCAAAAATTTTTTCAAAACTTTTGCGTAATTATTATATTTTTGTAATGAATTTAATAATTCATATCATAATTAGTATTTTTTTGAAACCACAGCATTTTGAAACAGACCGACTGACTCTTACGTACATTTTACAGTGCTTCTGTTTGTATTCCATTGTAAAATGTCGTCAAACAACGAGGCACAATGAAAATTCACCGAATTTATAGTTATATTTTGCATATGCACACAACAATGGAATTTTTTCGCAAACAACTTTGCATGGTATAGTTTGTTTTAATGAGCCCTTTTGTTCAATGCCAACTTTTAAGAGAAATAATTTTTTTGCAGGCAAATAGCAACGTTATTGAAAAAAGTTAAAGATCGTATCGCGTTTTAATAGTAAAAACGTCCATCTGTCAACTTTTTCTTGGTTTCCTTCTCGTAAAACGACAGGTTCGTCCGATTTTTCTCATTTGTTTAATTTTCACTTACCTTCTTGGTTTTTCATTTTCCCGTTGAGTATTTTATTATTAGTGCACCAAATTGAATTGGCATGTTGAGTAAATCTAATAGCAAATTGTAATGTGCAATATCTTGCATGCAAGAAGTGGATATGAAGAGATTATAGTAACAAAAATTGATGTATACATTTTTTTGTGACTACTTGTTTGCACAACTTTTGTTTTTTTCTCATTCCATTGTATTAAACTAGACGGACTTCGTCAACTGACTGAGTTTTTCTTTTTTTGGCCACTAGGATCACATACTCATTTTCTGATGTCAATTTTAACAACACCCACACAACCTCAACTGTTACGTTACTTTTTTTCAATTTGCATACATGCCTATAATTTGTTTTACTTCTAATTTAGTAGTAATTTATTAACGTTCCATGCCAGAAGTATAGTCCTTTTGATTCATCAATCCACACTCATTCTTGTTACCAGAAAAGTGAAGTCTTCTTTGACGTTAGTTAAATGGCATTCATTTTGTGTCGATTCCAAAATGTCATCCATAAAACGGTTGCAATGAGAATAGTACATTAGATGAGAAAGGTTCAAAAACTAGTTTCCACTTCATATCCGCTTCAATAGATCGGAAGGGTTGAGAGGTACAAGTACAAAGTTCATCTGTTCACTCCTTGTAGGCCCATTGTCGGTAGCTGGAAACAGAAAAAGGTCAGTGAAAGCATGTTACTTGAAAATGACATGATTGGGTGAAAGTGATTATTTGTTGGACATTACCGTTTCTTTATCCAAAGCTCTCGCAAAATCTTGAGTGGGCTAATGGAACTGCGGGCGTACATGGTAGCAAGTCGAGCCAAAAGGAAGGTTTGATCTCGTCTCAGGCCTGCCTTTGAGAAATTAACGAAATGGAAGATGGGGGAAAGTCATGTCATCAGAGGGACTCTACTCCTACAGTCGAGTAGACTGGGAAGTTACCTCGTGACGTGAGTGCATAGCTCCTCCACTGTGACTCCCAGCACCGGAAGATGTGGATGGACCAGAGTTGTTCCCACTGGGATCTCTCGTCTCGTCATACATGTCATCTTCATAGTCTTCCTCCAGTAGCGGTGGAAGTGGACCCAATCGAGACACACCTTCGAAATCAACATCGTCTGTTATGTCACTCCAAAATTTTCTCCAACTCTCTCCACTTTTCATTTTGGAAGAGCCGCCATTATCTGTGCCATGGAAAGCATTCAGACACCATGGCTTCAACGCTTACATTCTTAAAGTTAGTTTTAAAACAGTATGCACAACACAATGTACAAATTAATTTATACAGTAAATGTACTATTTAAAGCGTAATTAGAAAATATACATGTCTTAAATCTAATAAAAACTTACTGTACGTATTGTCTTGAATCTGAGTGGGGAACCGGAAGTTGAAATCAGATTCGAAATCCTCCTCGAACAAATCTTCATCATCATCGTCATCATCTTCAAATGTGAAACGAGCTTTGGAGCGAGGCATGGTCCGATTGAAATCCGGCAGTGCTCCAATTGTATCATCACTCTCGATTTTTTCAAGACTTTCAAAAGTTCCGTAACGATTTATTGTAGCAGCACTACAATGAGACAAATCTTCGTCTTCCTCTTCAAAATATTCTTCGTCATCGTCCCCAAAGTTTTCCACAGTGCTATCGTTAGATTCCACTCTCAAGAATCCTTTACGGTCCGTAGATGTTTCTTGTCCATTTACTAAGGGTGGACATTGTCCAGCACAAACAACACTGTCCTCTTCTCCTTCACTACTAAACTCGTTTTTGGATTCCGGGGATTCTTTGGTGATGACAATTTCAGGGCCTTTCCCCTCAGCTTTTGAATCCGATAGACATAATTTAGCACTTTCTGGTCCAAACCCATTGACAATAATGTTATTAGTAGGTTTAATGGCTTCTCCATTCGACAGCGCAAGTTTGGAAGGGCCTAACGTAGTACTACAACCAGAAGTTGCCATTTTGACACTGGAACTTGATGAGCATTGATTGAGCACGGCATTAGAATGGCTTGCGTGACAAGTGGGCATTTCTTCTTTGGAACTGGAATAGCCCGCTAAGGAACTGGAGGAAGATGACCAAGACGGATCCGTCGTCCCGTTTTCAGCTGCTGGAGAAGCAGACGCAGCGTCTGAAGATGTGGAATCATCGGATGACTCCACTCTTTCCAAACGAGCAGTTTTCTCCTTTTCTAATCTAGTGTATAAAACTCGTTCACAAGACGCTTTGGAGCCGTTGTTGTTACCAGATTCATCCATTTTCTTTGTTGGTGACTGCTCAGCGTGTTGTAACAGGTCACCTTGTACAATTTTGACAATCACAGGCTCAGAAGAATTAGCGATTATTGTTGTAGTAGGTCCATTCATTCCGGATTGATTGCTGAGAAAAAAGGCCTCTCGTCTTTCCGCTGTGAGACTACGGAGTGACTTTGGTTGTCCATCCGAATCAGAAGATAGGACAGGGGTCAAATCATCATCATCCGTGCCTATTGCCTTGTCCGCCATGGTTGTATGAATGTCCTCATGCCTTCGCTGAGTCCTATTATGCCAACTTGAATTATGGCTATTGTTAATTTTGAGATCATTATATTCTGTACTTGTCTTTGAAGCATCCACCTTGTTGGCAGTGCCTTCATTAACCTGCTTCCCCTTGGCATAACTTCTACTGACTACTTCGTTGCGTTGTTTGTAGGAGAAGTCCAGCTCGTCATAAGGTCCGGACACTTTACGTTTCTCCGTCACTTCTTCACTAATCCCGGAATCATTGGACGACTCCTCTGGACTTCTATGACGGTTAATTCGTCCTTGTGCTTCATGAGGTCCGGATTCAGCCTCGGAATCCTCCTCCAACAAATCCGCTAAAACATCATGAGCCTCTCGTAAAATCCCCTTGGAGTGCTTTTCAATATCACTAATGTCCGTGTCCAAACCGTTGTTGTACAGGTTTGGAGACTGTCGACATACTTCTCCTATCAAATAATCACATTTAGTACTGCTATTATCACCGATATTCCCCGTAGTAGTGATAGAACCTGCATCCGAAGATGAACGACTGTGTCCAGACGTTGTGGTATTCGCTTGTTGTCTATTCATGAGTTGTCGCACTGTTGGAAGAGGAGAAGATGTTAAATAATAATAAGGGGCAACGAGAGATGTTTTGGAGTCGTTTTCCTTGTCCCCAAGGCTTTTAATGAAGGAGCGTCGGTCTTTGGGTGTAATTCCGAATAATTCCGGGTAATCCTTTCTCACTTTGGTGTCGTAGAGGAATCGTTGTCTTCGAGATTTTTCATAGCCATTGTTCGTGGTTCCATTCGCCATTGCAGTAGCGGCCTGAAAAGATTGATCATTAGTGGATGATCTATGAGTTAATCTGGGAGCGGCAACAGGCGCTTTCACTTCCTTTGTCTGAGTTTGGATTGAGCTACCATTGCCACTAGTAGAATGTTTCGTAGAGGCATTTTTTGACGTAGACACGATTGTAGAAGTAGTACCTTCAGAAGATTTTCCTGTAGAAACTGCTGCTTTGTTGTCACTGGACGTGGTGGTAGTACGTGCAGATTTCGAAGGTACATTTGGTACGATTTCCTCATGTTGTTTGCACTTTGTAGCATTTGTAGTAGTCGTAGTCGTCGTACTATTTGGTATTGTGGATTTTGAGCTATGAGGTTTAGGTTTTGGAATATTAGAAAGCTCCGCTTTGATTTGCTCACGATGCTCTTTCTCTATAAATGGTTTCGCATTCATGGGTTCTTCAATTTGATCTTTTTCTTTTCCCTTGGATGATGATGGCAAAGTTTTCTCACAATTTTTGGAATCTTTTGGAGGGATTTGTTTAGCCGCAACGCGGCTTTTCGACTTAGGCGTCGAGTCTACGATCTCAACTTCTTTTGGAGGATCGGGAGGCTTTCGTTTCCAATCTTCTGAGTGCTTTTCATCACAATTTATGGATTTCTGACGACAAATGGATTTTTGAGTCTTACCTGTAGTACTCGTATCCTGACTTTTTACCTCATTAGATGCTTTTGTCAGTGCCGTTGAGGCTTCTTTTGCCTTTCTCTCTTTCAATTGATTACTCACAACTTTTGCGCACTGACAAGCACCCAAGTCGTTTTTTGGAGTGAAATCACAATCATTGTTATTGTTGTTAAAGTTGGACAGTCTACTGGGTGAAACTGTTGTTTCAATTACTACAGCGCCAGAAGACTTGTTTATAGTCGTGGAGGAAGAGTCATTTTTGCTGTTGGTTTCCGAAGTGGAAGTACATGGTAAGTTACTTCTTGGAGGCTTTTTCGGTGCTGTTTGAATATCTTCAATGAGTGATGTTGTAGAGGTGGTCGACATTTTTTGAGCAGGAGCAGGAGAATTGCATGTGGACGAGCATTGTTGATCACTCATATTGCAACTATTGGATCGCGACGATTCACTTCCGATTTTTCCTTTTGCTGTGGATGGCATTTTCTCTTCCAATGATGATGATTGCTCGGTCCCTTTCACAAAGCGACCAGTCATCAAATCCTTGGCTAAATTCCCAATCCCAGCTCCAACTTCCATTGCTGATGATGATGATGATTGCTTGGATTTCTTCGATCCGGTGTTTACTACTGGCTCAGATGGATGGGCAAGTTTCTCATCGTAGGTTGCTTGAGCTTTGGATGATGTGGTGGGAATAATTTGTTTAGAGGAACAGGGTTGTGGCTCACTTTTGAGTGTTGGAAGAGTAATGGGTTCTTTCGCATTTGAAACTTTACTACCTAATTCTTGGGTGTGGGAATTAGAATTAGTGGTATTTGACGACGTTGCTTGGTGCTGACTCTGAGGTTTCTTCCCTATGTCTGCTTTGCTGTTGACTTTTGGAGATCCTTCTGCGACATTGATTGTCTGCACCTGGGAATTCCCGGATGCTTTTGGTGTCTGCTTCTGGGGAGTCGTTTGGATTTTTTCTTGCACAAGTTTTGTATTCTGTGGTTGTTTGGGATTCGACCCAGTTTCATTCGTCGCATTAATCACATTCCTGATGTGAGGACTCAATAAATTCGCTGACTTTTTCATGTCTCCTGAAGAAGCTGAAGCTCCTGCGGAAGGATTATTCTGTTTCGGAGATCCCACACAGTCTTTTGAACAACTTGGAAGATTATTATCTGTCACACCTTTATCTTCACTGCAAACCACTTGCTCGTTGTCTGGGAATCTCTCACAGAATTCTGATATTGAAAAGTTCGAGGAAGAAGACTTGGAAAGACGATTCGTCATACAAATTCTAAACATATAAACAATATATGCATCTCGTCATTAAAAATGAATGATTTCCTAAGCCTCTGTACAATCCTCTCTAAACAATGACTTCAAATTAATTATGTATTTTAAGACTCTGATCCCTCTTACATTTGTCTTTGGAGCAGTAGTTTCCAAACGGATTTGACTTGAAGAGTCGTCGTCCGTAGTATAATTTGATTCGCCTTTTTGTTCCAAATCGGAAGGAACTTATCAAGTCGATTTTGCGGTGGTGCAGGACTGAATAACAGCCGAAATTCTTTCTCTGAAAAATTTTGTTGTGTAATTTCATATTATATTTGCAATTGCATTTTCTTTTTTTTTACTTTTCACAAATGTCACGGGTCATGCTGCTTGCTAAGCAAAAAGGTATACTTGGTTAGTAAATTACTTTATATAATCAAATCAATTCATGCACAAAGAATCATTTCCCATTCATTCATTCAAATTAAAGATATGAAAAAGATAATGGTCATATACATTATACATTTTACATTCTACCACATATTAGTACGATTATAATCATTCAAAATTGATGAGATGTTCACCATTTTTACGAGGAAGATTGAAGTGGAGAGTAACAATGTCTTCGAGTCGTATTGGAGATTCTTTGACGAAGAAAACTCGATCTCTCGTCGTGTGGGAAGTGAGAACGATAATATCAGTGAATAGAAAAGCCCAAACAGGTGCCCAGGATCCGTCGCTTTCACGTCGAAAGAGACGACTTCCGAACAACCACTTCCGTCCTCTTTCATTCACATTGATTGCCGGCTGTGACAAAATGTCATTAAAAGAGAAAATAGTGAAACATCCTATGCAACGTCTTCATCACTTCATCGCTTCGTCATTTCCAAATTGAAATTTTATACTTCATGAAATTCATGATATAAGATTCATGAAGCTTATAACTTCATTAGTTACTGTATGAAATTACTGTCAAAAGTATATAGAACACGCAGGTATCCGTGTGCGTGCTATAGCAAATTGAAATGAGTCCTTCAAAAACTTTATCTAATTCAAATAGACCCATTAAAAACAAGAGTGCGAGTTTATCTCTCCACTTTCCATTCTTTCTTTGCTGTCAATTCATAGGTGTTGTGTCAATATTGACATTGGCTGCAAAGTTGGTAACTTTACACTTTTGGTCTCTGCGTCTGTATTATAGTCTATTCAATGCATGAAAGTGTGAACAAATAAAATGTCTCCTGTGGGTCGTAACTCGTAACATGACCACACGCCAAAAAATGTTTACTTTAGACAGCATCCCCTTTCCCAAAACCCCGTTTTCGTTAATCAAGCTCAAACGTTGTTCCACTATGGTCACGAAATAATGAAAACAAACACTTTGAGGAGGATAAATTGACAAAGTCTCCCCTTAGAACAATTTATGTAGTTATCTGTACGTATACAGTGTCTCAAAATGTGTCAATAGTAGTCGCAAGATGATTAGGTACATGGGATTTCGCGTTTTTTCGCCTAGTATACATAAGTTTATACTCAATGAAAAAGGTATTTTTTGTAGGGTTTTCGCACATTGTGACAGAATTTCGATACTACATTTGAGTATATGGCATTGTCAATTGTCATATTCGTAGATAGATTTTGCATGTAAATTCACACAAAAAAGGTTGGTTACCTGACAGGTTGTTGACACGAGTCGTTTCTCTAAATCACGGACGGACAGAAGTGGATTCTTCTTCATACTGACATGAGAAATGGGTTCCATGAAGTCCGTGGAGACGACGATATTGGCGTAGCATTCCTGTTGCAAAAAAAGCATTAGTTAGGGAAAAGAGAGAAAATTTTCATTGGACTCTTAAGCCTGAGAGGCAGTGAAGCAAGCATAACAAATTGTTTGCCATTATGTAAGACTCGTTGGTCCATTACCTTCAGTTGCACGCCAATGTCGCTCCAGTGCTCATGATTGTAACCGATCTCATCACAAATTTCACACAAGTTGCGCAAATGCTAAAATGTCCAAGATAAATATTACTTGGTGACTGTTGAATACACTTCCATTTCATATCTAGCTTCTTCCTCTTCCTACATTTTACCCATCTCCTTGCTTAACAAGTACATAATATTCTGGCTCATTCCTACTAATTTTAGTACACGAAACATGTAAAAGATCCATACGTTGCAATAAAATATGCCATTTCTTATCTACACAGATACGCTACAATAATAAGACTCCCCATTGCATTGCAAATTGTGAATGTACCTCAAAAGGAGCAAAGAGCAGTGAGGTAACGTCAAGATGTCCCTTTGGAACGGGAGTCTCTAGGACAAACCTTGCAAATTCTTGAAGAGTCATTTTCTCTCCTAGAACCATGGCAGAGTTCCCCAAATTTTGGCCGTAGGAAGTATACGCAGCCTTCATTTCTTGAATCTATGCACAATTTAGTTACATATAGTCGTACAGTTACGTAATGGTGAATGTCTCCTCAGGAAATGAGTTTAGTACAAATGAATGCACAATGAATGGAATCTGATTTAAATCTTATTGATTTACGTGATCAGAATGTGTTGAGTGCAAAACGGTGTTGAGCTTCCAGCCAGCATCGGACGCGCCGTTAACCACGCATTGTAAGATTCGTTTGGTCATCGAAATTATCTGCGATTTTAGATTTTGTACCAGATCAGAATTCATTCAGTCAAAAAATGTTCGTGCGAAAATGTATAAATGCTAAAAATAGCTTTCTCATCATCTTCATCATGAAACGTGACATTATTCTCAATTCTTCAGAGTTCTTCTGATGCTTTTGCTGTGCGCTTATGAAATGACAATATGCTACCTACGATACGAAATTGCTTACCGTGATAATGTGTGCAAAAATTAAATGCATCTCCTGTGGAGTGAGCAAATGGTTTGCTTGCGCAGGAATAAGGTAGCGATCCAAAGCCGCTACGACTTTGCGGAAGAATTTCAGCTCACAAATAAAAAATTGCTGAATCGAATCGTCCTCGTTGTCCAGTAGCTGCATGTGTCACATCACAAAAGTATGGAAACATGTGAAACGTGCATTTTAGCATGGCATAATTTGAAGTTATTATCTGCAATCTGCATCCTGCATCGTGTAGTCACAACATGCAAAACTCAAAACGTAAATACTAATTACAAACTACGACGTTTTTGACATTTATGAAACGAAAAATACACACCCTGCATTTGTCATGTCGTGCACAAAGCAAGGACCAAAAAACGTTATCAATCAAAAAACAAAAACGAAAACAACAAATGAAAATGATAAACAACAAAGTACAATAACTTGCAATTTTTATTACAAATTCACATTGAAAGCAACAAAAACGAAAAATGAGCACAAAGGTGAATCAGTTCTACCGAATCTTTGGTAACTGAACGAAATAATAACAAAATCTTTGTAAATTGCATTGGTGTGCTGTACGGTCCAAACTCAAACTCGTCTTTCAAATAAAACGACAACATTACGAAAATCATATCGAAATGTTAGGTTTGGCATTAAACTAGGAAAAGTTACATGGAAGGACTTTCACAAAATATAAAGTACAAAAACATAAAAAAAAGAGCATTGTACATCCTAAAAACATGTTTTTTGACAAATAATGAAACATTGAACCGATTTATATGCAAACAAAATCCGACGCGGACTACTACGACATTTAAAAAAATCACACTATAATAACAAAAATAGCACAACAAAGCCAATAAAAACACTTATTTTGCATTTTTAGTAGTATTTTGCATTGTAGTTTTGTTTGAAGCATTCTTTTCATACGTAAGTGCCATGGCCTACCTCTATGTTGAAACGGATTTTCCAAGAAGACGAAACTGTGGCAGGCGTGGGAGCTTTCGCAGCTGCAATTTCCGGTGGCGGAGCTGGGGGCGGGGGTTTTAGTATGGAGATTGGCGGTGGTTGCGGCTGCGGCTGCGGCTGCGACTGTCCCCGGTTTCCTCCTTTGCTGGACGACGAAGACGCATTGCTTGTTTTGGCAGCTGAACAAGGACAGGCGGGACACGGTTTGTTCAGACTAGGATTTGGTATTGTAACATTATTCGTAGGATTTGCACTCGCACTCGCACTTGCACTGGAAACAACAACTGTCGATGTCACCATTTTTGGAGTTGGAATTATCTTAGCTGGTGGAGTTGGCGGGGGACTACACATTCTCGGCGGATTCTTTCTCCATAGCTCCAATTGTAATCGGTTTCCGGTTGTTCTGCGTTTCCAAAATGATTATAATAGTATCAAAAATGCTACATTTGGAGAAATACTGAAACTATTATATTGTCAATGTATGTAATTAAGTGAGTATTAGAGAAAACCGGAAAATTAATGTAGCATGCTTATGATAGTTTTACAAATTGGGGGAAGTCCGCTTATTCAGCTATTAAGAATGAATTGTAGTGTTATTAATCTTGTACCCTGTGATTTGACTAAGCCTTTTCCCTTCAAGTGCAAAATATGTAAAAGTACAGGATTTTGAGAATGAACCAGTGGTGGATTTTATAGGTTTGGGCTGAACCTGCGAAAAACTGTTTCCGAAAGCGAAATAGACTTATGGGAAGAATGAAGTAAGTGCTTAAAGTGTGCAAAAAAAGGAAGGGATCCTTTATTCGGATCAAACATGAAAGCTTGAGAGAGAGAACCCATACATACCTTCCCACTTTGCTATTAACTACGTACACATAGTCTTTTTTGCTATATAACATGAAAGAATCAATAGACATTTATAGTAGAGAGAAAGCATTTTCGCTCATGTTCCTATAAAAGGTTCTTCGAGAGAGAATGGACTACGGTTTCCAAATTTCGCCGAGTGTGTGTACGTACATCACTTGAATGTCTCAGTCTTGTGAACTCTGAAACACTACTACTATTACTACTACTCCAAGTTTCCTGACTTGGTCGCTTCGCCTTTGCCTTTTCTCTGTCTGGTTTTCGGTGAAATGTAAAAGCCATTTCTTCAGGTCTACGAGTTTCACCTTAATTGCAATCTCCGGAATAGTCGAGAGAAAGTATAGGGATTCCCTCAGAATGTAAATAACCTTCCAATTACTCTCCTGCCTTCGTGGATCCCACGGAACAATCAGAAGAGTCCCTTCGCCATCATTCAAATCAATTAGCTAAATGGCTTGATTTCATCAGAGTGCTCACGTACACACAGAGCTTCATTCAAAATGTCTCTTCAAGACTATAATGTACAGTTTCTCTTTACTTTCTCCTACTGTAACCTGTTCTATCCATTTAATGCAAACCTGCTTGTTGTTTGTCCATTAAATATTACATAATTAACAGACAGCACGATAACATTCACCAAAAAACCTTCAGTACTTAAATACTATGTTTCCACCGTCATGGTTTTGGATCCAATAACTCCGTTTCTGCGAATTTTGATGTGTATAATGTACATAGTAATGTCAATGTGTAATGGTAAAATGGTAAAATTGTGTTCCTAGTCTTCTTTGTTTGCATGCTTTTATCGATTTCTTACGTGCAATTATATTCAGGGTGCTTTTGTTCGTCATCATCGTGTTCTCATAATAATGAGGACATAAAATTGTACTACAAAGCATTGTTATTATGTAGAATAACAATACTAATGTTATGAGCACCCAGCAGATTTTGGTTTTCCAGAGGTCCTCGTTTCTCTTTATGTTCCTCGTTTTTTATGTTCGACTGTATGTGGACATTTTGGACCTTGTATTGTCGTTATCATTGCTCTTGCGTGTTAGTTTTTGAGTCGATTTGAGTCGCAATTTGGCTATTATATTTATGTATTCTGCTCAAAGGACACAATTTGCCTTTTGCACTTATTATACAAATACTACTTTCCAGACAATGAGGTTTTGAAAGTTTAGTGCATGGATGGAGAGACATTTTATGCTCAAGTCAAGTCAGCAGCGTGGTTTTGCAAGATGTTCCTGAAGTTGACGTGGAAGTAGTGACAACGAGGACACGGAGAAATGTTTATTATGCGAGTTTCGGTTTGACTGTAGTTACAGTGAAGAATGTATTGTATCATTGTACGTTCGTTGTTGTTTAGTAGGTTTTGCTTTATCTGTTTGGAAAATGTGTGATTGCACAATAGTAGAGAAAGCTGAAGCTAAAGCAGGCTTGGCTTCATGATGTGGAAATGAGAATTGGGGTCAGGGTGGTAATGCGTGTTGACTCAAGCGACTCTTTTGTGCTGTTCTGGAAGAAAAGACAGTTGAGAAAGAGTGTTTTGCGCTTATATGGAGAAAGTACATATAAGCACTGGAAGAGGAATAAATGTCAAGTATAATGGGCGGACGAGGTTGGGGTTTTGGAAGGGCTCAATATGTGTTTTGGGTGAAAGATCAGTTTGCGGTGAGCCACAAGAAGAGCATATAATAACGACGAGTGAATTGAAGGGAAAAGGTGGGAAAACTTACTTCATTCGGTGGTAGATGGTTGTGTTAGGGAGACACGTTACATCTTCCCCATTGACGCCAATGATTAAATCACCGATCCGAAGACCCGCTACGTCAGCTGTTTTATCTTTCTCTAGACGCTCGATCCTACAGTCATAAAAGAGTAGTTACAGTTAAATATTTAGACGAGCTGTCCCGTAACCACATCCATGACCATGAATACTAAATTAGTCCAAAGGGAGTGAAGAAAAAGCTAAGAGTAGGGAAAATGTACGCTTTTGTAACTTTTTAACTTTGCCCATTTTCCCAAGTTTCTCTTTTAGTGTCTCTGTCTTCATGTTTATCTCAAGGTTTGCCGTGTTTCCGGCGGAGGTGTGGATGTGGTAGGGTAAAACGAGACAACGAGCGTGTATGATCAAACGTATAGTATTACCACTTGCGTTACTTTCATTTTCCGTCACTCAGAAACACAAATACTAAACACGCTCCACACTTTTTATGTTTAAGTAAGTGCTTTGGACTCTGTTTAATAGTATTACCTGGGAGGTGACACCCAAACGACACTGAACCCGAAACCCATTCCGTCATGTTTTAGCATTTCCACCTGAACCCGGTGACCGGTCTTCTCGTCCAGGTCTATACATGGGACACACGGTTCTCCACAGTCTTCAACTCCGCTATCCATTGTGGAAGAATTTTGAAGATTATTGCGTGGCTCTTCAGGAGCCAAGGATGTCGATGTCACCGTTTGCGACGAGCATGGATGCTGATGATCCGCTTCCGAATCTTTCGACAAGGACAATGGTTTTGGGAAGCTTTTCCCTCTCCTTGGAGCTGTTGGCGGTGTAGGGCCATTTCCAGTTGTGTTTTGATGCATATGCGAGATTGCAAAGGCTGCACTCGCGGCAGTGCTCATCTCTCGTTTCCGTAACTTCAACCAGCACTGTGTACTCTGTATCATTTAAAAACCAACAAAAAAGATAAACTTAGACTTGGACTTGGAGTCATAAACCTCGTCTTCCCACCTGCACTTCATACCATTTTAATTATTTCATGCTTTCTAACATCCCAGAAACAACGAAACGCTCGTCATTCTGTATTCTCCTTTTCTCCCTGCATGTTACAAACTCTGCTACTGAGTATTTTATACATGTTACGAACTCATCTTCACATTTTTGCAGTGAAAGCACACCTGGAAACGTAACTAACATGTTTTTAAATTTTGAATGTCGGATGACCTTGCAGAATGTAGGCTGCTGGATTTGTTTGCCCACGTATTTTCGCTCTTCCAGGTATTCCGGCCACCAGAGAATTTCGCGCAAATATTTGCTTATTAATCCAACTCAAATGGAACTGTAAAGTAACTGCTGAGTAATTTGAATCACATTTGGACTTACGTAAACGGAATACTGTGCGACTTTACGATGGACTGTATAATGGCAATAATGAAGATTGTCTGCCTACATAGATCCGAAAATGTAACGAACGGTACAGTTTTCTTTATAATTCTCGCAGAATTACATAAGGAGTTATTTAAGAATGAACGTGATAACGCGGAAAGGAACTGATTATCATTTTTGTGAATAGTGATGGTGATGCGCTAACTTTTTCTTGTACCACTTGAGTACGGCTGAGTGCACAGAAAAAGAAATACTACTACGATGAGGAGGAAAAAAGACTCAATAATAGATGAAATTAACATACGAAGCTGACTGAGTTGGAAAATCGCACTCTATTGAAAAGGAGCCTGGGTGAGGAATGCAATGTATTGATTTGACTCTTGGGACATAAGAACGCACGCGAATTTGAAATGAAATCCGAATTCTCTTCTACTCGCCATTCAACTGCTACATTTTTTGGCACATTTCGGGCAATCTAGTGAAGTGCAGTATTTTCATACAAAGCGTATATCCATTTCCTTGTGCTTTTCTTTCGCTACGTAACGAAACGTATGTTTCAAGCTGTGTGCTTTTTCCATCCATGCCATGTGAATCGGTTGTTTCGGATTAGCCAATGCGTACATGACCAGAGACAATTTGCACAAAAAACTGAATGTATGATATATAATACAGCCGGACAAGCGGAAAAAGGCAAGAAACACCATTCGTCCATCATCTGCCAGCCGGGTCAAAATCATTGATCAGCTCATAATGAGGTCAGATTGTGGAACTCATGGTGAAGTCACGCTTTACAAGCTCAGTCATCCTGCTGTTCCTTCCTTTATTGAGCCATTGATCGACTCCTTTCACTCAAGTCAAAAGAAATCAACGGGATAAACTCACCTTGCTCAGTCCAATGTCCAACGTCGTCCATCCAAGGAAAGACGTCCTCCTGCGAATCCATCGAACATACAGAAATACATCACAATCTGCCTCGGACACTGACACATGTCTTGTAGCAAATTTGCTGTCACAATTTGAGTAGCACTACATAGTAGTAAAAGCATTGCAGATGTTGCAATATCGCAATTCCCATTTCCTTTCTCAACAACAAAGAATGACAAACAAGAATATATAATACAGAGTAGTAGTAAATGGCACTAGGAGAGTAGAAAGGGTTATTGTATAGATTACAGCAGCAGTCCGCAGTCAAAATTTTTGTGTTGCAGTTCTGCAATCTGATGGCACTTTATTGTGTGTCACACACACACACACAGAGTCACAACAAATATCGTGTGTGCAGGATACAAGAGATGAGAGAAAGAGAAAATCCAGCAGTGCAGCAGCAGCAGAGGGGAAAGGTGCGAGTCGAATCCGAGTGTTTTTTTTAGCGGAAAACTATAATATGGTAATTGTAAACACTTGAGGACTAGTAAACAAATCGTGTTGACGACTGTAAGGGCTCCCTTTCCGTGTCAAATGGGGTTAGTGAAGAACAAACAAAGTCGCAGAGTATACGGAGGCAAAAACAGAGGAAAAAGCAAAGTGCGATGTGACGAAAGCTTTTGCTGGAGCCCAAAGTATAGTAAGAGTCCAAGGCGAAGAAAGGAGTGAGAAGAGTAAGAGTAAAGAGAGACGAAGGTCCTACAATGGTCGGATGTTCTGGCCACAGAGTTGCTCTCTCGTTCTTTTCGGGCTGCGCTTTCTCGTTTCGTCTCCGTGGTCGGACTGTGAGTGACTCACAACTATGCAGTATGTGTAACTTCTACGGGATTTTATGCGGGATATAAGTATTTCTCAAAGAGAGGACAGAAGCTATGGATATTTGGATACAGAGAGGGTTTCAAACATTCTGCTCCTGCTCCTTCTGCTCCTCTAACACTCACAGGCCTCTTTCAAGTTTCCATGAGAGAGGAAAGTCGGAGTTAGAGTTGAAGCTTCTATGCAGGTCCTAGTCGGGTTCTCTTCTGCTTTCTCGGTTCTTTCGGTCTTTCTCTTTCTGAACGTACTAGGCAAAAGGCGCAGACAGGAGATAGTAGCAGTTATTGTGTCTATTGATGAGGGAGGCTCTAGTTGCAGGGGGAACTTGCCCACGACTCTCTCTCCGCTGTGTCTCGGAAACTCTCCGTCTTCCGTTCCCTTGCCTTTTCATTTTCGATTAACTGGGATTGGAGACTGGAACGCAACTCTGGAGAAAGTTCCCCCAACTCCAGACGAGAGTCGCCCTAGTGCCACTACTTTTTGGCATACCATAAGACCATAACCGAAAACCGTGAGTCCTCTGGAATCTGGACGATGCTTTTACTTTGAATTCCCTCTTTCGACCACTTTCCACTTAACCGTTAACCCCCCTGTAATGCAGTGCGAAAGCAAAGTGAGGCACTTTTTTCCATAGAGTGTGGCGTCGTGATGACATGAAATGTTATATGAGATGCCTCACCAGGGAAAACTTAGGGTATAAAAAAAAGGGGAAGTCTGCTTTCTACCTTAGATCTTTAGGTGTAACAAGGGAGAAAGAGCAAATCCTGTGAAAGATGTGTGCTGAAACATGAATTACCTAAAGTGGAAGAGGTGAGAGTGAGAGTATAAGAGTGAGTGCTGAAGCTTTTTCCAGTTGTCTGTTATCAGGTGGCTCGATGGATGGATGGACAGGTACGAAAGAGAGAGAACATGTTACTACATACTAACTAGACTACTACTCGTTCAAAGCCGTAATCTGCACGTGCACACACCTTTCAATGTCAATAATTTCCCGACATTACTCAGGGCGTTCCAGTTCCACATTCTCACGCGAATACTCCACACTTTTACACATAAATCTTCAAACTCCAAACGGCTCGTCATGAAATGGCGGAACGAGCATTACTCTGACGTTCATCATCATCCCACACTGTACATAACACAGATGTGGATTGCATGCCCATGGAATATCGTTTCCTGAACCTACAAACTTTTCTGGGCTGGCTTTTTCTTATTTATCCATCTTATTACATAGGCTTTACTACTTTGCTCGGACTCAAAAAATCTGCAACACCCTAAATAAAATTTGTGTTGCATTATGGCATACTAAAAATCCATGCTAAATCTGCCTATATCCCTCGTATAATTTCTTTTTGCGGACATTTGTACCGGCACTTTAACCAAAATTCTCGCTTGCGAATTCAGATTTTCTCCAAAACGAAACGAATGACTCATTCTCAGTCTTTAATACGTCTGAACTGTGAAGCAAAGGAACGCAATGAAAAGAAATTGATTAATACGAATTTCGAAAGATAGCAAAGCAAACAAGGAACGAAACGGCTCCGTTAATGCGCAAAAGTTTTTCATCATGCTCAGAAAAATAAAACAAGCCTAAGCTCTAATGAGAAAGGATCGTACATTTCGACAGAAACTTAAGTTATACAATAACAACAAGAACGCAAAAAGAAAAACTTACTTCTGATGTCTTTTGATGAAAGTTATGAAGATCTTTTTGTTTGGCAGGTTTTGAGGGACTTCGAACGAAAACTTTTGATCAATTTTGACCCACGTTCTCCTTTGGTAGACAACGGTCGACTCCGACCGCGTATTTATGGCGTCAGTATCCGAAAGAAGAGTGATCTGTTGGGAAAGAAAGTAGCAGATGGTCTTATGAAAAACGTAAACCTTTTATTCTTTGAGACCATAACTCAACTGCAACTCACAAAAATGAAAATTTGGTTAAAATTGCATAAAGCCGAATAATATGAAACTTTTTGCTGTGTTCTCTGTGTCGTGTGCAAATGTAGACTGCGCGTGTATGAATACCCACACGTAAGGATAAAATATACGTTTATATATATAATGTTAGAAGTTAGTGCTTCTTTTCAGGTCGACTCACCTTAATGGCCAATTTCCACGATGACCGATACGAGGGCTGCAGGTTCTTCGCTTGGACAACTGCAACAAATTAAAGGCTCTTATAACATAAGCATGTTGTATACACTTCCATCTTCTTCTTCTTCAATAAATGCTTTTTTTACTACTTTTATACTACTTCGCTCATCTTATATAGAAAGAATGGAAAAGTGCACCCAAATCCAAACATTTCCACATTCAACACATTTATTGTACACGGATACGCTTTTTATAACAAAACGCCTCCTCATAGTTGAAACTTGACTCAAAGGTGCATCTTCACTGAACTGAAAATCTACGTAGCAGTCATCGTCATGAACCATTGCGAAAACCAAGTTGGATGGCGATGACTAAAGGTCTTATCATCCAGACAAAAACGGCACGACATGCTGCTTCACATATTGAATCTTATATTTTATTTTTCACCGCCTCATAAAATCAGGTAATGTGATAAAAAAACAGTTGGGAATAGATTCATCTAGAATTGTAGACGTTGCATTTAATTGTGAATGATTACATTTTGAATGACTGCTGTAGGTTGTAATTAACATGATTCTCAACTCTCCACAAAAGGGAAGAAAAGGTGCAAATCAAAACTAGGGTCTCAAGCGGCTTCAACACAAAAGGGAATAGACCTCCGCTCAGGCACTTGGGTGTAACTCAAGACATAATGCTAGGTAATTGGACGATCACTCACCATGAAGTGTAACGTAATCTCCATTGTTGTAGGTGCGGATCAGAACTTCTCCTGTATCAAGACAAACAGAGAACAATGATTATTTTTAGTTCTTGTATCATCATAAACCCGTATTTTGCTAATGAATTTGGATAGTAAACAAAACACGTGAAAAGGAGGAGATGAGGAGGGAGGAAACAATGCTATTTTTATTATCAGGTCGTAGTTTCACTGGTAATTTTGAAATAAAACGTGTGTGCGTGTGTTCATGTGAGTTCTTTACTTCAGAACAAGCTAAAAATAAGTCAGTATTGATAAATTACAGAAGACAAGACATATATGCATTTTTCATGCAAAATTATGTTTAGGCAAACTGTGTGAAATGAAGGGTACTAATAGGTGTTAACATTTCCTTTTTGTGCTGTACATAATGTATGGGACTGTGATTTGTGAAGAATGGAATTTTTTCCAAAAAAAGTATGCGTGCCTAATTTGGAACATATAGAATGTCATTAGGAAGAAATATGAGCATTGTAACTTGTAGTAAGTAAGATTCACACGGACAATATAGGCGGAGGAGAGATTGAAAGAAAAAAAGGCTGAAAAGCTCACCTTTTCCCGAGTAAGTCGACCTGGCGGCTGCTTTCCTCACGAGCCTTTTGGGAGTACCCGGATGTTTTTTTCCATTGGCACTCTTGACATTGGGTGTACTGGTCAAGGCCGGAGCTGGCGTAAATCCAGCATGAGAAGTATTAATAGTTGAAGAAATAGCACCATTTGACTGATTGGGTTTTCCGTCTTCATGACTCATGGAGAAAGTGAGTTCAGAGGAGGGTTCCAAGGATTCGGAGGGTAAGTACATGGAGTATTGATGAGAATTCCAAGTTTCGTCATTGCAACGGAACATGGAATGTTCTTGATCTAAATATTTACTCGAGGAACTGTTGTTGCTGTTGGATGTGGGAAGGTCATCCTCATAATCTTCATCATAATTCTCGTCAGAGATCGGGTCTTTAAGTGACGGAATGGTGGAACAGATACTGTTGGGAGACTCATTCCTTGGCACTTGTGGCAATTGATAAATGGTCGAGGAGGGTTGCTCACCAGCACGGGGTCCCGCATTCTCATCTTCTCCTGATCCCGTCGGCACTTCAAAGGTTTCTTGCTCAGACTCCATGATCAAGCCCTTTAATTTCCTCAATTTGGACAAGTGAGCCTCAGGAATCACGTTGAAGATGCAGTGACTCCCTTCTTCTTCTTCACCTTGAGCATGAGTTTCATTGTCGTCACGCTTTGCATTGCAAGAAGAAGAAACGATGTTATCACTACCCCGACTCCAGTCTTGGAAACAATGGCTAGTGGACATCATCAAACTATCGTGATCGCAAAGACGAGCCACCTCTGGTGTTCTATGCCCGCTCGACGTCGTTAAACTCTCACTGTCTTCATAAATGACTGGTAAAGTTGCTGTGGGCTCCTCGTTCTCTCCATGAAATGGTCCATTAACTACATCTTCACTTGTAGAACAAAGATTTCTCCACGTTTTGCAAGGTTCGTGACTCTGACCCTTTTTCTCAGGTACTTGACGTCTGTTACTGTGTTTGCTCACGAGTCTCACTCTGTCAAAAATCGACACTGGCACACATTTTTCTTCCGGGCTACAAGAATCTTCTTCCTCCTCGGGTAAATTAGGTAGGCAATCGTAATAGCGTTTAAGGTACCGATTGAGTCTTTCGCTTTGGGACCGAATGCGTTCCAACTTTCGGAGCTCGGATCGTTTCAAAGTCAACTTCTTGGCACAGCGGGACAACTCAAGATTATTGTAAGTCACAGATTTTTCCAAAAATTGAGGGTCAGTAAGGTCATGGGATTGTAATGTAATCTCCTTCTCAGGCGTGTGGATAGGGACATTATTAGACACGTTATGAATATTTTTAAACGGTTTTCGAGGAGAAATGTTCGGACTCTTT
Source organism: Harlomillsia oculata (assembly GCA_019776145.1). NCBI lineage: Eukaryota > Metazoa > Arthropoda > Collembola > Entomobryomorpha > Oncopoduridae > Harlomillsia > Harlomillsia oculata. Next base: position 14,115 of record JABASF010000051.1, on the reverse strand, counting down.
CGTCCTTTTCCATCTCCACCTACAGCCTCATTTAAGGATTTGAGTACATCGGCTATGACCCTATTCTGCTCTTCGTTTTCACAACTCCCGTTTCCATTTTGATTCAAACAAGGTGCATTTGTATGATTTGTATGCATCTTGTCATTGTTGTTGTTCAAACCCAGATTTGTCATTTCCATTGGACAACTGGCGCATTTTCTCGGCTGCTTATAAATTGCTTCTTGAGATGCAAAGCGAACGTTACTATTATTGTCTAATATTTTATCATGGGAACTACAGTAGTCTTCAATATGGTAAGTTTCATCTGCACTCACACAAGAAGGTGTGATGACAGCAATATTTTCAGTGCTAGTTGGACCCGTGACAGTGGAAACTGAGGTTTTTGCTTGTGATTGTGAAGCATGAACCTTGAGAGAACGATTATGAGCTTTTCGTATCACATCAGTAGAACCGACAGAGGAAAGGACCACCCGAGCCTCCACCGCACTTTTCGTTCCAGTTGACTTGTTCTGTTTGAAGGCTGAAGGAAGATGAGTTGTCGGTAGTTTTTTATGAGGATGCGTTCGGGAAGAAGAAGAAGGCGGTCTCCGAACACAGGATTTCGGCCGAAGGCTCTCTTCTGCATCTTCCAACATCCTTTCGTACTGACGAACAATGGCCAAAGGCAAATGATCCAGGCTCATGTACAACAAAGACTTACTATCCGATCCTGCATGGTTACTCCCGTCGCTATTGTCATCTGAGCTGCCGGTGGACACGCGGCGACAACTACTCTTCTGATTGTAATGTGCTAACCATCTCGGCAATGAGCTTCGGTTAGTCTGCTTATTGTTCGTCCCATTTTGAACTACTAGACTTCTGTTGCAACCTTGAAGCAACTCGATTCGGTTGTTACTGCTGCTCCTCGGACTCAATTTACGTCGTTTTCTGCTCAAAGGTTTCGCAGAATTTCGACGATCGTCTTTTGCAACTGCCCACTTCAACATATCTGCAATGAAAACAAGAACAAGACCGGAGATAAAAAAAACCATGCTTAAATGTCTTTTCGTTTGTGAGATTGTGACCATAGCACACCGCATAGATGAATAGACCACTCGCCATTGCAGTGACGTTGTGCGTCCAAGTGCAACAAAATTAACAGTTTGTTTGTCCCAGTCTTGTCATTCTGATTTTCTACATGGTCACTTTATAAAATTCCAACACCTTCACACTTCAATTTATCAGCTTACCTCCTGGTGGCCTGGTGTCTGCAATCGCAATCGCTCAACAACCAACAATCTATCAACAGTTTCACACTTATACACTGTCAAAGCTGTTTCTGGTCACTGTCAATCTGTCATCCAGAGAGAAAAATGATTGTGGACAATTCTATTATAAAACCAGCATAAAATAGTGTGTGCATGTGTCTGTCTCATCTGTACATATTTTCATTTGGGATTCTTTCTCAAAACCGTCCAGTCATCCAAAATAATTTTGCAGACGAATGTCTCCCATACCACAAAAGGGTTTTGAAGAATTCTTCCTTGTTGACTTTATGATTCAACAAGGAGCCAAAAAGTCTTGTTAGTGTTTGTGTGTGACTTGAGCAAATGTTCAAAAGCTTTCATCAGCTTCTGCTATACTTTACTACTCATTTCGCTGTTGTTCGCGGTCAAATGCGAAAGACCACAGGACGTTGCTTTTCTGCCCTTGCGTTTTTGGCAAAATGCAGGAGACTCTGCAAGCAATTGCTGTTATGTTGTTAGCGTCCACCTGCTTTCCTAATCCTGTTTGAATGCATTGAGCAATCCGGTACACATTGTTATTGTATGACGGGCTTGACTGTATGACAAAATACAAAAAATCGACTCCAGGGAAGAAGAAATGAAAGACACATTGCAGCATGTGGATTTGTACTACGACGACAGGCAAGGGTAAAAGTTGTATTACTACGGTCAAACAATGAGAAAGAGTTATGTTATATGCACTTGTAGACATAGAACACATAGGGGCAGTTTCGAAAGCATAGCACCCACAGAAGTTTTCATCCAGGAATTTGGCTAAGCTATAAACCACTGTTGTTAGAGACTGGTTCTACGGCTTCTCCTTATGTTAAACACCATTTTTCTCAAGGGCCAGAACCAGGACCAGAAGGAGCCAAATAGTAAAGTGAAGGTTGCCTAATTCTTGTCCATTCAACCGCCACTTGAACACAAAGGAAAAGAAGACTCTTCTATCTTCTCCTTCCGACTTGTTGCTCATTGAAAGGCACTCGTATACACTCGCTTAACTCGCACCGTATAAATTTTATTGGCAACGGACACTGAGAGAATGAATCTGATGCACTGATCAAATAAATCGAGTCCATCTTCTTTTTGTCCAGTCAAAATGATTCTTTTGTTTGATTCTTCCCCATAAAAAAATCAAGAATTCCAACTGAGGAGGAACATGCTCACTATGCAGACACTCAAAAAGTTGTGCATACAATGCACACAAGTCAATGGAGAAATACAAAGGAACCATAAAAAAGACGCAACAGGCGCTCTCGGAAGTCTAGCTCTAGTTTGTCTCAAATGTCTTTCTGTCCTTCACGGTGAAATGTGACTGAAAAGATGGACAGCAGGAAGCATTGTATTAATACTTTCAAGAGCATTTTGAACGGTCGACAGACCGGATTCGGAAGTGGAAAAATGAAGACGTTCCGTTCATATACGGATATCCATATGGCTCATCAGAGATCAGCAAGTGGCAAAGTATTATAGTCGAAAAGGATCGTTCGTTGACTGACGAATTCTTCTGATAACCACATGCTGTCACAACTTCACAAACTCTCTTACCTTTCCTCACATGTTATTCATCAAGCTAATAGACACAAGAAATTCTCATTTTCCCCGTTCTAAAATGTACGGTCGTAACTCGTAAGTTCGTCTTCGTGCCAAAATTAGATGAAGACCATTGATATAAAGTATTTTCAATGCAGATGGTCCTTTTAAGTACACCCAACACGCGACTGGTGTCAACTTCATTTTTACTTTCTGTTACATCTGCTACTGATTATCGCTACTGACAATACTCGAATGTATCCGACAGTACCTAAGCGATCTTTGATCGGTCATTGTTAAGTTCCGTTTTTCCGTTACGCCAACGCAAAGATATCGTTTCGTGCAATTTTGAATGATTCGCATCATTTGCATGTCAGCAGGTGCAAAAATAAGGAGCTATAAAACAGTAACTGTCCACTATCCCCAACTTTCCTATTCTTAAAATATTGCCGCACGCAACAACAGGTTTTAAGGGAGAGTAGGATACCAAAATTACGAGCAATGATTAGAATGAATGATAACCATAAAAACGATAGGTTTTTACCTTTCAAGAGCATATTGACACTGTCACACTGTCACTATCCATGAAGCCGCTTTGAGCACGGGGGATGATGAAAGGAAAGTTTATGTGAATAATTATACACTTTGATGAATCTCGTGATTGATGGATTGATTGATCATGTATCCGTACACTGTGTAAACAGTAATTTAATAATTCCTCCAACGGCGAAACGAAAACACGTCAAATGCGCTATATCAGCTTTACACGTTTACAGACCAGGTCGCACAGACCGAAAGTATAGTAATTTTAGCAACGGCCAGGAGTGTTCTAGATTAAAAAATTCTCGTGATGATGATGAATAAATTGTAAAACAAGGATGATGAAACGAGAAGACACGAGTATGGTGGCTGTTTGAAAACTTAACTGCCATGTGCTCCCATGCCCAAATGACCACTGACCGTCAGTCCAAACACACATCCACTTGAGACAGGAATTATTGATTGTGTAACAGGCTGTTCCTCTGATCCTAATGACAATGAAGGATTGAACTTTACAAGTTGATCAGGAAACAAGAAACAACCGTTGTGCGCCATGGGGCAAATTGACACACATTTTTATCAAGTGTCCAAGAAGGAAGAAGCACAACGCGAGCGAAGAAGATGATGATCGCCCGCTCCACAAATGCCGCACTTAACGAACTTCTCCGCACTTTGTCTCAGACTCGTCGACATTTTTCAGAGAAAAATCTGTCTTTTTGCTTTTCTGCTGTTCGAGACTGTAATTTTTATTTGGCCCACAATTTTTCTAACTTTCCATTCCAGTTTTTCCAAAAGTCTCACGTCTTGTTCTCCCATCCACCACGTCGCCTTATGCCTCGCGGTCGTGTGGTTCCGGCCTTTTCTATGCAATCGTAACTGACTAACTGTCAGGTGGAAACTGAAACTCGCCTCGTTTGAGTGAACACAAGTCCACACTCCAACAACACCGGTCCCTTCATTCGTTCTCCAGGAATGTACCAACGTAACGTACATGTAACTTCATGGACAAGAAGTTACCAGGCAAAGTTAAGTGTAAGACTGTACCTACAGCAGTAAATGTTACCTTCTTTTTACCTCCATGCAAGTTGGAAAGGTAAGATCGTCGTAATAAATGCTCATCGTCTGCTTCTCGTCGCTCGTCCAAAAGAGCGTGTGCTACACAGTACAACAACCGAATAATCCAACATCCCTATACAGCAACACTTAATACAACTTTTTTATGCCCCCAAGAAGTCCCACTGAATGGATTGGATGGACTCCTCACTTTCCTATAAAGGCATATTAAGTAGTTTGGTCAAAAGTCCTATCATCGTTTTGTTATTATGCATTTCCCATTAGTTTATCATCATTCGCTCAGTTTCATTTTTTCCTGTCAGATGCAATGCAAATGCAATTCATTCCTGTTTTCATTTTGCATGAAAGTCATCAGAATGGGACTCGGAACCGAAACGCTGTGTGAGCCACAGTTTTGAAGGAACGTTTAGCGTAGCTTTTTCCCCATTTTTTTCTCAGTTTGGAAAGCTTGGATGAGTCGAGTCTTCTGCTTGACTGGAGATGATGAAATGCAGGTTTGCTCAGGTAAGGCATTAAAAGTGTAGTTAGTAGTTTCAGTTTCCAGTGAAGCATAATAAATGAGCACAACAACACAAGTAAAAACGTCTCTTACATTACGTATACATAGAGGTGAAGGTAATAATAATGTTATTACTGATGCACTTTGCCTGTGAGTCTCATCACTCCAGTCTCCAGTCTCTTTCAAACACAACGTCCATGAGAAGTGCGTATAGAGTCTTGATCTTGAGAATGAGACTGTCTGTGAGAATGTTTTTTAAGGTTGTAAGTTGTAATGCATTTTTGTCCAGAGATGAGAATGAGTGAGGGATGCTGCGTCTCTCATCTCAAGATCGTTTTTCTCGTTGGGCGGGCAAAGGGAAGGGTAAAACGACGACGTTTAACTGCTAATACAGTAAACAAACTGAGTCGTCCTAGTACCTTTTTGAGTTTTGTCGTGTTTTAAGTTCCACAGTCACACTTGATGAGGTTGTCTAGCTCATAGCACTTTTTTCAAAAAATGTGTATGTGTGCGATGTGTGTTTGGAGGAGACAGAGATGTACAATAATTAGAGGTACACACACAAAACATTGAACATATCTCTTTGGAAAAAAACGGAGAACAAGGCGTAAAAATGTGTGCCACGGAACTCACAAACATGGCATAAGAAGATTGGAACATAGGAAGAAGATGGTAAAATAAAGAATAGAGGATTGGAAGAAGTTGCGTCTGGAATTTGAAAGTCCCAAGGGCATCATTTGGAGTTTTTTTTTATTACAGTCTATTAAAGGAAGACCGGCTTCTAACTAGCATAATCCGAAACTCGCCCATGCCCACCACGAAAAGACCACAATCACCATATCACCAAGGTCTTAAGGGAAGATGTGGTAAGAACCATGGAAAAAGGGCTCTCTTCAGTTTCTTCAAGTCTCTTCATCTTCTATTTTTCTGGACTCAATGACCAGGCAAGTGCACCATGAAAATGAAGCCGACAACGCAAGGAAGACCGTTTTTAAGCTTCTTCTACTTATTCATATTCATTTCCGAATATTAAAATGAAGGGCTTTTCTTAGGATGACGAGAAATTTATCATCTTACCTTTTCGCCTTATGTGCAGTTAATGAATTCTCTCTCTCTCTCAGTGAACCATTCTTCCTTCTTTTATCGGTCGTTTCTCTGAGTCTGAGTCAGACTTGAATCGGATTCACAGGTTTTCTTCTTACAGTCATTCCATCTCTGCTTTTTTACTGGTGAATAATAATCAACGTTCAAAAGGTTACAGGCTTTTGATAATTTTTGACCACTTTTTGTTGCACCTGATGATGATTCCTTTGCATTTACATTTGCATTGCAATCACTATAAAACACTTTGGGTGGAGACTCTTTTCAATGTACTCTCAGGTTGTTAGAATCACTTTACCCTTGTGTGTGTACCATGACTTGTGTTACGTTACTGCTTTCTGCTCAAATTGCCTTGTTCAAAAAAGATTTCATTCAGCTCGTTGTCGTTGTTCACCACTCTCTTTACATTTGGTTCTGTGTATGTGTTGTATACACAACTTCTTTGCATATATGTCGTTTTGTTAACTTTCACGGAAGCACTTTGCACAAACGTCGTAAAAACTGACTTTTTTCTTTACATATTGCCTGGTTTAGGTATATTATTCTGTTGCGTGCAAATAATCGTCGAGTTTCTTTTATTCAGGGTTCACCAGAACGATATTATTGCGATAAAGCCTTAATTGTTGCACAATGCCACTGAATGTAAAACGAGGAATTTTATGAGACTTCTTTATAAATGTGCTGGACTTGGAAAGGCATTTTGGAATGTCGTAACGTATCTTGGTACCGTTCAGGATACAATGTTCCGTGACAGTCGTAAAAGTGACAGAGAAAGATTCACATTCACGTAAACGTGTTTGTTGGACAATGTGAGACAACAGAAGAGTTCAGGTTTATGGGTTCACTTGAGTGGATGAACGTGGAATGAGTCGAATGACGGAATGACACAGGGTGACTGTGACTGGGCCACTACGACGAAACTTGTATGGTTTTAAAAGGTTTGAAAAACTTGGGTCTTTGTCCATTGGAAGAGTCTCAAAGTGAACAAGAAGAAGAAAAGATTTTTAAATGGAAAGCAATGAAAAGCAATGCAAAGTGATACGAGAGGTTGTAGTGTTTGATGCAATGGCTATATAAAGATTCGACTCCCAAAACTAAAGCTTGGCTGAAAATCAAATGAGATCGTGTCAAGGGACGTAAGATGAGACGAAAAGTGTTCCAGATCCCCCCAAAAAAGAAAGAATCTATTCTTTTCCTTCACCTGGACCAAATTTACCTTTCTTTTCATCCAATTCACGTTTCAGATACAACATTTTTTGTCTCTTCAAAGTCTCTTCACATGTAGTTGAAACCCTCTCTTCTTTTAACGCACTTTTTTCATATAACAAACACATGTAAGGTTATATGAAGATCAGGAGGGTCTCCCCATCATTCCGTGATCATTCAGTAAGATTCGACCCGGTCGGAATGTCAGGCTGAGACTTTACATTTCTTTTTACCTTTTGTGTGGCCCAAACAACACTGAGTCCCTGAGAGAGAAAGATTTTAAAGGTCCCTTTAAAATTCACCATTTTCCTTCCTTTCTTCCTCTTTAACTTTCTATTTCTATGGACTTCCTATTTCCTTCCAGGATTTCTCATGTCCTGTGCCCGTGTCCCTTTTTGCTCATAACGGAACACGAACACGAAACACCTTTTGTTCCTTTGTGTTCGAGTACATATGTGACGTGTGCTGTGCGGTTGACAGCAAAGATTTCCCCTTAAACAATCCCATTTCATGTGGGAAGCATGCAGTAGCCGTCTGGAAAAAAAACTGGAGACTTCCGACTGGAGAACTGACTCAAATGACAGTAAGAATTGTTGGACCGCTTGGAGTTTCTGTTGATTGTGACTACCCTTATGATCTTTTCTGAATACCTTTGCCTTTGGCACCTTTTGGCACCTTACCTACGCGTTTTCGGTATCCCACGACCGTTACTTGTGCTTTTGTCCATTTAAAATAGTAGTTTCAAAAGTTCAAAAAGCTGATGGAGCGCAAGCAAAAAGCATCCTGGAATGCCTATGTCTCTCAAACTCAGTAGGGTGTCACGTCAACGTGTTAATTTCCGGGAGCAGAGCGGATGCTTTCCATTATGTCCTGTTTTCCCTGTGTCTTTTCTCTTCAATCTGAGTGAGACCATTTAAGACTTCCACACGAAAGGATATACCAAAATGTAGGTGTTATAGAAAGTTTTACAGCATCCACAATCCTTTTGACTCAATGATGAATGATGTCTCAACTCTCCGATTCCATTTTGACCCCATACTAAGCTAATAAGCATGATGCATCAATTTAGCCGTTGTTAAATTAACATACGATAAAATCTATGGTTTTGTGAATTACCTTTTGTATTGTATTGTTATTATTATATCATCCCGGATTCAGATGTAATAGTCTCCCCATTTATTATAAAGGAACAAACTTGAGAAGTTTGTACGATACATTTTTCAACCTTAAAGTGACCCTTCAAATGAAAGTAGTTAAAGAGGCACTTTTAGCAAGTACCCAAAGTACCAAAAGGTTTGAAAGTAAACGATAAGGCTGTCTCTGAACACTATGAAGTCTGAACTCCTAAACTGATCATATATTTTTCACTTTCTTTATATATTCGTTTTTTGATTCATCTTGTGTCATTGTGCAAAATGGATGAGAAAGTGTTACGTTGGGTGTTATGCGCTTTTGATGTGAAGGTCCTTTTCATTTTTTGCTCTTGTATGCTGATAAAATCTTAAGAATGACCTAAAAATAGGGACTGTTATGTAATACAAATACAAAGAATGTGTACAGGTAGTTGGATGCGTAATCCATTGGGATGATATAAACGATGAGAGGAAGGAAGGAAGGAACAAGGAGGGCCTTCCATACAAAATGAAGGTAAAGGAATAAGGGAGATTCCTTTTGCGGTATGAAATAAATTTTCCAAGAGACCCTTTTTTGAAGCGGAACCTTAAGGGGATGTACAAAAGACAGTTTTTATGTTTTGTATGGAATCATACGTGTATTGAACACACGCGATATGTGACCGTTATAAATTAGTGGACGGCATGCGTCATACAAAAACACACCTGGTCCTACAGGTGTGTATTTTACTATAAGGTCATGCCAAGAAGGCTAAGGGCTAAGGCCCACTAGAATTCTCACCATAAGCAATGTATGTACAAAAAGGTAATCTCCGACACGTCACGTATAACAATGAGAGAGAGTTTTGTTGCATCTTATGACGTGGACGTTTTGTTACACTTCACAACAATGCATGTCATGAAATTTACTTGTTTACTTTTTGTGTTTTTGTGTAATAATTTTGCTTGTGCTCCCACTTAAAACTATTACGGTGACGAATGAAACGTTGAAACGACCATATTGTTTTAGTGCACCATTCACACCAAGATTTTGAGATTTTCCATCACTTTCCTTACCTTTTGCCATAAATGGAAAAGGAGACATGGAATCACGCGAGATATGCCCATGCTTCTCAAAAGTCAAAACGTCTTCAAAAGTCCCTTTCTCATCTTAAATCTTTCCTTTTTGCTCCACATCCACATTGTAAACTCGTCAATGGGACGATTTATGACGAGGAATGTAGTTCGGAATGCCATTGGGCTCGCGCCACCCGAAGTCATTTCTATCCTTTAACATCCTTTCCAAATCATTTTTGAACCTGATTTTTTGATTCTAAAAGCCTCAAACCTTTTAGCATCTCTAACAATTGTTACACTCCTCATTATTGTTACACTTTCCGAGCTTTCTCAAAATGAATGGCTCCTTGAGACTTGCATGCATTTACTCAAAATGACTAAATTTGAATCGACCGAATGCGTCTTCATCTATTATGCTTTTACAATACGTTCTCTCCCATTATCTTTCAACTTTTTTTATCTTTATTATCAATCTGAAGTATCTCAAGCCCAAATTATAGGTTTGTGAGTTGTGACTGCGTGCAACTGAGCAACTGAGCATTTTTATAATGATAATGCGATACGATAAGACTTTACAGTTTGTAGTTCATGTATACATTATATACAGAACATGTATCCTTTTCAATGTATATAGTAAAAACTACTACTCTTTTACGATTGTCGGTCACTTTGATAGTTGACATACAAAGTGAAACGATTTGTTGCTTTTAGTACTAAACATCTTGTTATCTCAAAGAATGTTGTACACACGACTTTTTTGAAAAAAAGCAGATGCGACAAAAGACCAAAACTGCAATTTTGTTTTTTAGTTTCACTCATGCGTTCGGTCGAGTTGGATTTTCCAAATATCAAAATGAGAATGACACATTTAATGATGCATAACTCTTCCAATAAAACCTATATCTATGATTTCATTGTTTTAATTTAATTGTGTGCCTAGCCTAATGATCTAATTACCACAATGAAGACAGATAAAAGGCAAATCCCTATTCTTTTTATTCAGGCTTTATGAAATGAGAAATGATAATAATTTATTGATAACAGTAAAAAAAATCATGGAAAAAAGGATCGTTAACAGTGTGCAATTTTTTGCTCGCTGATTGAACTCACTCAGTTAGTTGAACTCGGTGTTCTGTCTCATAAAATCGACAATTAAAATTACATTTTGAGAATTTTTGAAACGAAATAAAGGAACAAAGAAACACGCCGAGGCGAAATGTAACCAACCGTTATACAAAGTGTAAACTGCAAAAGCGCTCGTAAGTTCAAGCCACGTGTAAAAGTGACTTTCCATACCAAATGAAATCAAGGATCACAAAAAGTGCCGAATATCAACGAATTAAAAGAATTGAAATAGTTGTTGTTATATCTGGTTAACTTTAGAGTTCTTGTTGCATTGGATTCCTAGTCTATATTTAGTACACATAAAAACTTGTGATAAGTTTGATTATATAATCATCATCAAGGACGGAATTGGTACATGTCATCTGGTTTGACTCGAGTTTCTGTGTTATCACCCCAATACTAGAATTACATCACTAATTCATTCATAGGATCGATTTCAGCATTAGCCCATCATTGCTGGAGAGAAATTATCGACGTTTATATTGAAATATAAACCTAATTTATCAACCGAGATCTAAAGATTTACTTGATCAGCTGGTTTTTTTGAAGGTGAGTAATGTATTTAGTTCTTTTGAAATCACGCTTTTTCGGTTTTGCTGTGCTTTCGGGTTTTTTTCAACGTTAATGAAGAGGTCGAAATTGGTTTAAGATTAATTGCATTTTATAGTGTCATTTCACCTTTCATACGTCAGTCAGTCATGCATGTCTAAATTGATCGATATTGCTGAAATATATGACACGTTTCATTTACAATTGCATAATGCATTTGTGATGTTGCATAAAAATAATCAAAATTAGTCCTTAAAATAGCGTAATTCTGGAATTTGTAATTATCCTGTTCCACAGAAGTTCTTAAAGACTTGATTTGACAATGACTCAAAGTAACGACTTGATCATTTCTTCTGGAAACATTCTCAACAAAACCCTCACATGGGGCAAAGGCTCTGAAGCTGTTGGAGATGAGGTAAATCTACTCTTTAAAAACCTATTGAAACACTCCTTGAAACATTTTGATTTAAACATGATGAGGAAAACCGTAAACAGGAGATTTAAAACTAACCATTAACCATTTGGACTGTTGGTTTAGGTTTTTGACAGCATTCAAGCGTCAATCGAGAACTCTAAACCTGATATTTCATCTATGTCAAATGGAAATGGATCTGTTCACGAAGTACGATGTTTCAATATATAGATATATAGCCTTTGTAAACCTGTGAATGATAGCACGCTAAAATAATTAATTCTTGTGTTATTAAGATGATTGAAGACCAATCCGAAGCAATTAAAGAGGATCGACAAGAACTCAAAGTGACTGTTAAAGTATTCCTCTATTCTATCAAACGTGAGCATATTGTTGAGGCAATCAGTCGGGGTATGTTGAGCAAAATTAAAGCGAAACAAGTCTTACAGAAATCTTGTGCTTTAATAATTAATTAATGGCACTGCCGAATCTTATGTTTCAGCATTAAAATGCACTTCGGTGGAGTATGCAGACACTCTTGTTGTCAGCTTTTCTGGTCAATCGGAATTGTCCCCATTGTCATTTGAAATGGTGAAAGAAGCTTGGTCCGTCTTGGAGGAATTGGTGGCCAAAGATCAAATTAAAATGATTGGTCTTTGTGACGTGGATACACAACTTTTCATCAAGTTGTACTGTTCGGACGAAGTTCAAGTGAAACCTAGTATCGTTCAAATCAATTTGGCATCTTGTTGCGTCGTGCCTCCGGAATTGTCTGAATTTTGCAAACTTCATAGCATTCAGTTGCTCACTCACAGCGACCCTTTGAGTTAGTTTCCAACACTTCATTTTGAATTTTACATTTTGATTCCAAAAAGATAACATATTACAATTACATGGTATTGTCTTGGAATATTTCCTTAGATATTCTACCAGAAGACAAGCTCGTATTGATTCGCAACTCCTTGAATGAAGGCGGTGAAGGAAAAAAGATTTCCAAATTATCTGCTAATTGGGTCGTGAGATACCAGATTCATTTGAAGTGCCGAGGTGTACTCGCGAGCAAGGGATATGTAACAGCATTAGCTGCAAACTCCGAATGAATGTTCTTTTCTAATTGCTTGAGTTGATTGAACATACATTACGGTGGAACAACGTATAGTAAACTTACATTTAAAATTAACTTAGCATTTATACAAGGTTGTACATCATGTAAAATTGTTAGCGGGATATACCACAGGTTATTTTATAACCGTGCATTGTATCGGCAAAGTTATTTGAACTAATTTCTAATACAACATGGAATACAGTTACCTTTAAGTTCCTATTAAGTTTAATGGCTCGGGCTTATTTGTTCTTTATTTGCTCATAAACATGGAAAACATATATTACAGTAGAATAATAGCCAATATTTTTGAAATGTTCGTAATTAATGATATTAATGAAGTATTGTTCAATCATTAAAAGGAAATCTATTGTAATTGTTTGGATTTTAGTCATTGAATAAAGTTGAAATTGCTTTTGATTTGAATACACCTAGCTTTCTTTTTTCATATCGTGGATGAATACTATATTAATATTGTTGACTGTCTGATACTCTTTGACTGGTGTTTGGTATAGTAGTTTTTAACCTGTAATTGAATTTTGCTTAGATATATAGAATTGAATATTTTAATTTCAGACTGAAGATGATTGAAAGTTTATTACCAACGAAGGCAGTGCTTACCAAAGCGACAGATGCATGGAGACTTCTGAATGGGGTCGTATGCGTTTACAAAGATTCTGGATCTACTTTAAAGCACACTCGTCGTCTCATTCAAGCTCGTCTTTGTGCAGGTAATGCAGCAAATTATACAACACGATCTGATTTTACCCATATATTCGTTTTACATTTTTCATGCTTATACATTTTAGATTTAAATGCAATGGAGTATCGCCCACCACAAACAGTAGTAGAAATGCAGCGGATTTGTGCTGGAGAAAAGACAGTTTTGAAACCTGGAAGTCGTATCATATCACGTATTGAGGATGGCGAAGGTGTCATTGAAGTAATTGAAAGACCTAGTTATGCAGACGATCCATTGGTAATTGGACCACGATATCAGCCAGATGATGTAAAGGTTAAATTTGCGTCATCAGTTGGTCTTCACAGCTCAGGACTCCTGGGTACATGACGTACTTTTTGGTTGCATTCGATTCACTTATTAAATTAGGATCGCCTTGAATTCTTTGACTTTTTCTCTAGTGTGTGGCGTAAATGAAGGTTCATACGGTATGAACAATATCATTCAACGTCGTTGGCTTCGTGGATACATTGTGTCCGGAAGATTTGGAATTGCAACGGTTACAAATTTTTACACTGGGGATACAGCGGAAAGATCTACTTTTCATAAAATAAAGAAATATATGATTGACAGATTATTAGCTTCGGTCCAGTCGTCTCATCAAAGAACGGCTTTTGCGTATGTCAAATTACTTATCCTATTGATTTTAATTTAATGTATCATCATGAATTATTAGTATGTTCACTTTAGCCTACTAAAACCTTGTGATTTTTGCCATTCCTAAAGGGCTGCTGGTGTGCACATACAAAGTGAACGAGCTTTCGAATTGGCTAGTCAA
>JABASF010000050.1:0-88298 GCA_019776145.1 Harlomillsia oculata | reverse complement strand
AAGGAAAAACAATAATGATCGATATCGATACAATTGCAGCAGGTTCTGGTTCTGTAGCTTTTTTTGCTACCAGAAAAGAGCAGAAAAGGGGGAAAAGATTTGGGAAACCAGAATCTAAACAGAAGGGCGTGTGAGAAGGTATATATACTAGGATGTAAGTATGCCAACAGTAAGACGAGAACAGAATCACATAATAAGATGATGTGAGCCGGCGGCAAAAGTACTGTGACTATAAATGTGATTTATGGCGAGTCCCCACGTGCCGACGACCCACGAAGGGAAGAAATTTGACCTCGTGAAAAACTTATAATGACATTCTTTCACTTCTTCAAAGATCTATTGGATTTGATCTAGCTTCCCTATACACTTTTCATAGGATGCTACGGATTGCAGGCGAAGTTTGCACGATTCAGTCGAGAAGGCGTCTCTTCTTTTGAAAAAGGAAATTAAAACCCCATATAAATAGAAAGGGAGCTGATTCTGCTTCGTTCTTCTTCTTGTATCCGTATGCACAACGTCTGTTGACACGTTTTCTCTCATTCAATTCAATTTTACACAACGTACATTTAGTAATGGTCCTGAGTTCGTTACTCTTACGAGGGTCTATTCAATAAATAACCAAGTTTCTCAGTCTATCGCATGCTTCTTCAAAGTTTTCTTTGAAATAGTAACAATGCAATGGTTTTAACATTCTTCATCACATTTAATTTTTTCTAAAAGCACCCTTTGTATGCAAACCGTCTGCAACCTTTGGAAATCTGTTTTCAATAACAAGTTACTCAATTTCTTTAAGTACTGTGATGTCATACATTCTAGTATACTTTTTTAAAAATACTATATTATTGAAACTGGAGTGTTTATGCTACTATACTGTGCAATATTTAAGTTACGTAATAGAATACGTGCATCAGAACCACAAACAAAAATAATGAAAATATAAACGTATTCAGAATAATATTCAGAACCCAGCTTTCACTTCCCTTTAATTTATTTTATATTCCACATATATTCCTATATTTTCACGGATTCTATTAATCTTTGTTTCTGGAGAGGATATTATCACGCCATCATTGTATTTTTCAAAACAATCCTGAAGATGATCCATTCTTGTTATTATTTAATCATGATAAATTGAAGTTCGGTGGTCTTTAAACTGTCAAAGTGTTGTCACAATCTCATGATACATTTTTTTTACTTTGGTCTTTAACGTAAAGTGTCTAAAGAGCGTTGGCATTTGATTGTAGAGAAATGGACTTTAGATAAACATAATATATCTTTTCAGAAGCCATGCTTATTGTATGTACGCATACGATTTCATAAGTCATAAGTGAAGAATACGAGGAATGAAATGTAAATAATATTGAGCGAATAACAAAACAACGTGTATATAATATCTGGCATGCTTTCTAAGAAGCAAACGCTGCAATGAGAAACAAAACTTCTGAATTTCCAAAGCTTTGTCTTTTTACTTTGTGGGCGTAGGAAGTTTACGACGTGTGGTATATACGTGTGGTTATTGTACTAGAACAAATGTAGGAATTTAAAGCGAATTTCCTGTTCACGTAGGATTGAATGGGAACCTAGGGACACGCGGTGACGAGAAAACGGGTCCATTAACACCCAAACAGGACATATTTCTAGTTTTCTAGTCCCTGCCTGATCCTCTGCTTCCAGAGCTGACCAGCCATTGACCAGGTTTTCTAAACGGAAATTGTGAGCGCAAAAGCGGCGTCTTTGATGTACGGATTTTGGTGAAACTCTACTGTGTACTTTGCTTACTTCATGAAACTTGCAGTAGCTTCATGAAAACGAGAAAAACAAGATGACATGATAATGCTGAGATGCAAACATTTCATGATTTCATAAAACTTCATGGCTCATGAGTCATGAGTAAATCTTCTGTGAACGTTTACAGGAAGAACTGGAGTAACAACGTCATTTGTATGGAACGTGTGTAAGAGAAAGGTTTCCTATTGGATCATTTATTTCGAATGATGAAATACCAAGTGTATTTCTCTCTGGTTTGATTCTTTGAGTCAACAGAAAGAAGTTGTGCTTTTCGTTGTTCCTATATGGTAGTTGGATTGATTGTTCCGTTGCCATACAAGGAAGTGCTCGCGCATAGCAGTACTACAAAGAATAACGAGGGAATGCAGAAAAACCGAGATGGGGAAAGTACAAAGAGGACGAGAGGAAATTATGAGGTGCTTTTATGATAGGTTGTGTGTGCTTGATCCAGTGGGTTGTGCAAGTTGTCATGCAGTACATTTAGTGCTAATCCTACTTTACGACGGGTACCTCGGGAAGCGTCTAAAGGCTGAGTAGATTGTGTCATTTCCTCCGATAAACCCGGATTTACGGCAATACTCTATTTCCGTAGTGTACAAACACTCCCTTATTTATAGAGATAATTGGAATCCAAACCAGTCCAACGGACTAAAGCCGCCGTCAATAAACTTTTCTCTTTCTCGTCGCCGCAAAACACCCTTCTTCAAAAAAAACTATTTCAGTTTTCTTTACATCCTTCTGTTCTATTCTATTCTGTAGTCTATTCTACATCATCTGCCTCCTCCGCTGGTATTATTTTTTACATATTTTTCCAAGTATACTCCACTAACATGGGTCCTCCTCCATTGTGCTTCAACATTACACCTTATCGTTGTTCCCTTTCCTGTTTCTTTTCTCACTATGGTTTATATGGAACGAAAAGTAGCACGAAGGAAACTGTACAAAACTGGAGAGGAAACAGTGCTCTTCCTCGCGTTTTGTATGCATCAGCATTTCTTAATGCTTACCGTTTCCGAAAAAAGAAGACTTTGAGGCATTCGTGAGTCGTGACAGATACTTTTTTTTTCTAGCTCAACATATTAACTTTTCTGTGACAAATTCCTGTCAAGGGGCGCGAAGGACTGGTCAGCGATTCGTGCTTGTCAAGTCGTTTGTTACCTTTAATGTTACAGTGAGACGCAACGTTGAAACGACAAGTGAGTGGAAGTGGTGCCGATTTCATGCGTGATGTCGCAAAGGCACTTTGTCCTCTGTCAACTATCTCCTTTAGTTTCTAGCAACGGAAGTTTATTTCTCCACTGAGAAAAAAGTTTGAAATGAAAAATGCAATGCAACAACCAACCGCCAAATGTTATGTGTGGTTTTCAAGACATTGATGTAGTTGCCGAAACATCTGGTTACGGTGACTTCATAGTACTTTCCTGTAGCTTGATGGAAACCTGCATGACTTATTCATCTTATAATACCTGGTACATCCACTCGGAGAACTAAGTTACTCCCGACAGCTTTGATTGCTGTCATTCACCTTTTCTGTCGCATTTCACCTTTTCAAGCCACCGTTGTACAGACGAGTAATCTAGGACTAGGACTCATCATGACGCGACAAAAAACTAAAAAATGTATGTATTTATTTGTATACAGTGTGTACTACATAGCACACATAACAGTTTGCAACACTAAACGCTGCAACAATGTCAATCAAAATACATTCTAAATATCCATTCATCAGTTACACAAAGTTTTTTCAAGCATGTGATGTCTTAGTGTTCCACAGAAGTTGGTCTTATATGTATTTTGAAGACTCTTTAGGCGGACCTCAAGTTTTCATGCTTCATTTGTGCAATATGTGAAGCATTTCAAGATATCCTGGAACACTTTGGGGAAGTTCTTTGTGCTCTGCAGGACACCACTCAAAAATAATGAAAATTCGAACAGCAGACCTGATATTTCAGTCTACCTGCTTCAGTGCCGAAACAGCGGAAAAATAGAGAAAAGAATAGCGCATATCGTCCACCATTTCGTCTCATGCATTTCTTTTTTCTCTTTCTCTTGTCCGATAAAACCCAATGTGAGTGAAAGGACCTGATTCGCTGACACTTGATTTCCCTTGTGCCACGTCACCATGCCTATTTGCACCTTGCGTTTTGAGTCCACTCGTCCCAAGTCTCCAACTCAGCGACAGTCAACATTGTATTTTTCCCAACGCAGCAAATGCTAAAGAAAAATAAAAATCATATACTTTTTGTATATAGGATTCCTTTTCTAACAGAATATACAAAGCTTTGCGCACAAAATCGAATATTGAATCTCAGGCTTTCATAAGAACATAATAAGATTTGTGACAATGACAATAGCAACTTCGTAGTGTAAACCTTTTTGACGGAACATAAAATGCGCATTCTTTATTAATCTTTCAGAATAGTTTACTAAAATTACTTAGAACCGGTTGTGCTGTCTAAAGATAGTACTATCATGGCTTTTAATTTCCATGCAAGAACCTTTGATTAAAATACTTGGCGCCATACTTTTCATAAAAGATGTTCGAAGTAATTTAATTCAACAGGTGAAAATGAGAATGGATGAAAAGAGCATTGATTGTGATGGAAAATACACCAAAAAACAAATGTGTAAGAATATTAGGCTCTTAGGTGTGCCAAAAGACGAATGAAGTCTGTAGCCTGGAAGAAGTTGCCATGAAAGATGAGACAACTTCTCTCGTTGCCCATGTCTCCTTTTGCTTTACTTTGCAAGAGGCAGGCAAGAGATGCTTAATCATTAACCATGTTTGCTCTCTTTATCACCAATTTGAAACTTTGCTCTCGCAAACTTGGTTTCTGACAAGGCTCGAGTGGGACTTGGCAACTCTTGCATTATTGATATCACAAACGCTCAGCCCTTTCCTTCCTTTCCAATCTACACTTTTACTCCTCGTCTTCACAGCAATAATTTTTTTCTATCACGTCCTTCGTAACCACAACCAAAGAAGAAGCATAGAATCAAGGATTAATAACTAACTAATGACTCGGTTTACTATGCCGTATCGCCGTATGCCAAATTCAGTATCGAAAGCTATCATATTTACTTCAAATTATGATCCGCTTTCTGTGATCAGATCAGGGAAAGTTGCCTACTGCTATAAATACCTATAGTTGTATCTCAGCAGACGCTATATGATGCTCAAGACATTAGACATAGTAGTATGAAGTGAAATATGTCGGAGACTGCACGCTCAAACATTCTCGCATCTTGACTACCTTGTAACATATTATTATTATAATTTTAAGGAAACTTTTATTAAAAAGGACTGATTCATTGTTTGTAGTGCAAAATTGACATGCTTCGTACAAGAGTGCCTTCCACCTTCCTTGCGGTTACTTTGTAAATCGCTTTTCCACTGCAAAGTGAAGGAAGTCTTGAATATGAAAGTTATTCTTTAGGCATAAACGTCCACAGTAAACTTAAGCTTTGAACATACTAATAATTCATGTAAAACAACCCTCAAGTTCAAATGGCGTGGTGTTTCCCAAGCGTAAAAACCAAACAAAATTTTATGCACTCTACGCAAAAGCAACTTGACTCTTCAGTCTCCAGTCTCCATCCAAGCCACTACCACATTTCATAAAACATTTCTTAAATAACATGCTCTCACTCATGCTCTCATTAATTTTTTCACTGTTTCACGTTTTTGCACTACCCGGTTTCTTATACTGCTCACAAGGATGTTCAGAAACGATTTTTCGGAATCTCATAAGAAATCGAGTGCAAGACTTGAAAGATTATTTCAGTAACGCAGTGTGCGCAAGATATCTATAAAATTTTATTCCAATGCCCTGACTTGCGTCTTCGTTGGCATTGTTCGTGCCTTATGCATATTACGCCAGGAGAGCGAGGGTTTTGTGCATTAGGGGGCTGAACCAAATTTCACGCTTTCCAACCTTTCAAAACATTAAATTTGCGGTTTTAAAACCATTATTCAAAATGCAAATTTTATCGTACATAATTTGCCTTCTTCGTAGCAGCAGCATACGTAGAACTCTAATATGCAAATTGGTGCTTTACTTGCAGAATCATGTTGCATCAGTAATCGAACTTTGCTTTTAATTTCATTTTAATGATTAGCGAAAAAAACTCAATTAGTCAGTGTATCATAATATTTACCTTAAGCCCTGCTAGCCCTGCACGCATGGTTTCGGTAGATAGGCAACATATATTTAAAATGCACTGAACACAGCATCTTCTTTCGAGATTGCATTAGGTCTTTAAGCTGTATCAGTCATTACCTCATTACTCATCATGTCATCATTATTCATAGTATTCTGACCACATTTCTTGCTGAGCAGGGCCAGTGATTACGGTTATTTCAGAACTAGATCACATTTTAAAAGTTTAGAATATGGCGAATTAAGTAATGTGACTAAATGCAAAATAGTAAGTTTAGATGGTGAATGAATTTGAAAAAAATAGCAATAGAGAAAAGAAAAGATGCAAGTACAAATAGAATTCAGGATGGCAAAAGACAAGAGTAAGAAAAAGGGATAAACGAATGGTTGAGAAGAGAAAAAATGGATGTGAAGAAAACGGGACTGAAAAATTTGGTATATTTTCTTTTCTCGGTTGGAGAGAGTAGAGACATTCTCTTCGTTTAATCGATAAAGACAGAAGAAGCAAAGGAGAAACTGCTCTTCTTTCACGAAGCAGCTTCAGATTACAATTACTCCTGACGTTGGGCAACGCACTTTCTTTCATAGTTCCCTGAAAACTACTGCTTTTCTTTTTCGACTGCTTGCATACAAGGTTGGGCAAGGTTCTTTGTCTTTGTGTATTTTTGCCGTAGCAAATGTATTGCTCTGACTTAGTTAATAACACTGTCAGACTCATTAATCGACGTTCCACCTTTTATTTGACTATACTGTGCACTACATCATACAATGACAATGTATATAATAACTCTAAAAAGACAAACTAATAAATAATCCCTAACGAAGAGGTATGGACTTGGCCCATTACGATAATGAAGTAGGAAATTTTTTAAAGCGCAATTGACATGCTTGACATTTGTCAAAACAACAAACAACTGTTATTTTGCTAAGCACGCTTAGAGGTGAAGTAGCAGTCGAAGTTGGAACCGATAATAAATGACAAACTACACAGCTTGGAAAAGTTTTATGTAAAAGCTTTAATGGAACGCTTATATTTGTGGACTGGTTTGCACTTATTAAAGACTACAAAACGAACAAATTATTTACAAAACTGAAAATAAAGCATATGCTGGCAATACCAAAGCAAAATACTGAAGCGTTAGCGGATATCGTCATGGCGGCGTGCTTATGTTTATACAATTCCAATGTTGAATTCAATTGGACTGAACTGAGTGAAGAGAAAAGGACGTTCATGGAATTACTGCAAGTTTGTGACCTGTGTTCCACATGACACAGGTCACAAAAACCAAAGCAGAAGCATTATGATCCGTTGTGTTAGTTGTTTTAAATCAAACAATAATATTTCTTCACGCTAAGCGTATGGGAAACATCAAGTGAACCTTGGATTCCTGTCTACTTTCGTATTACTTTCCACATTCACCTTCATGAGAGTAAATGAAAGAGAAAATATATTCTTTTTCATCTATCTAAAAACTAGACATTTGGAATTGTTTATCCACCCAACTTTAAATTTCATAGAACTGAAACAAAAGAAAATGTGAAAAGTAGGAGTGCAAGTAGGAACGAGAGAGAAAGAGATATTACAAAGTGTAGTCCTCCAAACAGTCGCAACTCCAACTGAATGGCACTTTGTCGTTTCTAGCTTTCTGTGAATCATATTGGAGTAAGCTCGATGTTGCTACTTCTCTCCCTGGCAAGATGTTTTGTCAGAAATCGAAATGGTAATTATTCATTCGCTCGCTTTCTCTCTCCTCCTGCCTGAGTCCCGCGTGTGCCTCCGAGTTCTTATTATGTAAAGTGGAATTCATACAAAGCAAGCGTGTATCAATGTACCACAGACACGCTCAGCTTCGCAGTCAACATACACCGCAAAAATCTATAAAACTTCAACACATGTTAACGACCATCTCGTAGTCTCGGTATGAGCCATTGCAATCAATAAATTGACTTTTTCAGCATCTTTGTCATTTGTTCTCTAGCTCTTTCTTTATCTACTTAACTTAGTGTATATAATTTTTAGTATTTATAAAACGTACTTCAAATTCTTACAAATGAAACCCTCAAGTAATGCTTAATTACTTTTATTTTCATGCTCAGATGGCTCATTTATTCATTCAACGAAATTCAACTAGACAAGAAAAAGGACATAATAGAATGTTATTTGACTGTCACACCTAGTATGTGATGTTGCAATGAGATAGTTGTTGACAAGTTCCGGTGGCGAGAAGAAGCAAACGAAGCAGGATCTCGAGGAGATGAACATGTTTGCTTCCCACTTTGTGATGGAAAATGTTCTTTGCCATCAAAGGATAAAGTAAAGAGGAAACGGAGTAGTGGAGAAGAATTGAGTCGTCGTGTTAGGGGGTTTCAGATTGCTCATTATTGAAGAGCGTCAGACATCTCTTTCCCAATTTCAGTCTCAAAAGAAACAATGATGCTACCGTATCGACCCACAGGGTACCAACACTATTCTATCTAAACTTGCAAAACCAGGCACATTTCGCCAACTACGACTTCCTATCTCGGTCGTAGTGTAACTTGATTTTAGGTCGACTTCAGCAATAATGTGGTGAAACCGTGAAACACAGGAGCATAAAGCTAGGATCTTCACAAGCCATTTGATATAAACTAAATTTATTGTAAATCTAATCAGTATTATTCTCTACATTTTCATTTCAAAGAAGTCTAAAAGATATACCTACAAGATTTTAAATGTTTTAAACCGTCAGTTTCAGTTACTTTAAAATGTTTCCCGAGGAACTTAAATTTATAATAATTGATCATTTACACTTGCATTTCGTAAAAATGGAAAGGCTTCTCCCAAATATTTTTTGATCTATTATTTTATTATTTTATTTTGACTCCATTCCAAAGGAACAAGTTTACTTAACGCAGCGAAACCTACGATTTTCATTGGATTCGCTTTAGTCATTCAAATATTGGAAAGGGTGTAAGAAACTTTATTCCAGAAGCCAGTTAAAGTTTGTAATTTGGTCAAATTGCTTTGTAACCATATGGGCTCTAAAGCATTTCAGTTGATCAATATCCTCACCACAAGTCGTTCCATTTAACGCAAAATATAAAATATTGTACATGTCAAATGCAGGTATATAGGCAGTATTACACCAGCCACATACTTTTTTGTTCCGCAAATCAGGTCAGATTGATCCATTAGTTGCAAAGAAATAAACAAGGCAGCAATATCCACGAGTTGTTATCGTAAGGAACAACTATATAAGGTTTCACCTGTGAAAGATTGTATTATAGTTTTGTCTGTACACTCTTGTGGTATGGTCGTATGGTGCATCGGGCATGGGAAAACCGATGTACAGAGTATATAGCAGATTTGTAAAGAATACTTTATTTGTAGCCTGTGAACGACACAACACAGACGTGCTCCTTTGATTATACAGGTTAGAAGTAATGAAAGTTTCATGAGAACTTTCTCCTAGCGTTTATGTTCCAAGACGCCCGGGTTTTTTTTACGAAACCATAGTTTTTATTCGTACTCCAGTTTGTCTACAGTTTTCTAAGAAAATAAAATGTGCTATAGTAACATTGCGGCGTATTAAAATGCGGGACCAACTGATTGTAAAACTATAACCTATATTATACGACAGTTCAACGTATAGATTCAAGTGAAATACAGTAAGGGTCTCGAACGAACATGGACTATTATTTCAATTCTTTCAATTGTACTAGACTTTTTTCTTGATCTTTCATTTATTTGTACTACCGTACAAACGGTATTCGTTTTATTCACAGCTTTTACTGACATTAGACCAGCCCAAAGTGAATGGGCACTGTCCATTTGAAAATTTGGAAAAAAAACGAATGGTACAAAAAATGAAAGAAAATTCGTCCATTTTCGAGTAAGATCATCAAAATAATGAAAATGAAGTGCATAATTGCAGGTTTGAATTTACGTATTTATAAAGATGAGATTTTGATTTTAATCCTAAGAAGTATTTTGAACTATATGTTTTTTGTATAAACCCCAGTGGAAATGCGCAGGACAAAACTAACAGTAAAAAGAAGACGCTATAAATCTCTAAATATAGTACTACTTTTTGTTGAGTGCACAGATCTTTGAACAAAGTGAAGTGTGTGCCAAGCATTTTATCGTAATGTCAGTAAGTTATGAACTGTTCTTGCTAACCGCAAAGAACCTTTGCTTTGTAACATCAATGGGTAAAAATCAACACGAATAAAGAATGTCACGGTACATTAAAGCGAGTTTGTCACTTGATTTCATTTTCTAGTTGCGTCTTGCATCTCTTCAGCTTTTGTCGTAGCCTTTTTATCTGCTTCTGCACTTTAATGGTGTCCTCGTTGGGCAGAAATCTAAAATAGAACAATTAGTTTTTTAAATGCTATTGAAACCGACTGGTTTGCATTAATGAAAGCATGTGAAACTGATACGATATTAATGTTAAGCTAACTTGCCACGTTGCCATTGTACATTTCAACAGGAACCCTGACACTAACTCATTGTACAAGTCAACGTCATATATACGGTATTTCAAAATAATTCTCTACATTATGAACTTTTTTACAAACTGAAAATGTAGTACTGCTCACGCTGTAATTTATTATTAACGTACTTACAATCCCATAACTTACTCGTTAAGTATAAAGCTCCAAGCTGTTTATAAAAGTAGAAAATAAATTTAAGAATCATTTTATAGTTTAACTGTAGACAGCTTAAAGGACAACTACTATTAAAGCTAGATTTGATTCTAGTTAAGCATAATTTAATATTCTACTCCGAAGTCATGATCTTGGAACTTGGAACAAAGAGCTAATGACTCTTTGACCGCTGTTTCTATGGAGGAAACTCTATGTGACAAATGTGACTCCAGAGAAAAGTTGCACGTAACATAAGGTCAGGATAGTCAAGCGAAGCAGCATGGACGGTAGCTGAACCATGCCAATTTCTTTATTTCCATTTTTCAGTAGCTTTTGCATAGGAATATACAGGTTTTCTGCTTTTCCTGTGCAACTTATATTCATATAATATCCTCCTAACTTTCTTTTGGAATTGCATGTCAGTTGTCGAGTCTGAGTATGTGTCAGCTTGTAAATGACAATATTACATTTTAAAGACATTTATTTTCTAACTTTAAACCACCCGCGGCAGTAAACTTTTTCTTTCGGGTAACATTTGTGCTCTACTTTCACTCGGTCGTTGTCATCTGTTTCAATTTCGTCACGCAAAAACTTTACGCAGAGATTACTTTGCACAGTTAATCATAAATAAAAATAAACACGTTGCATAATGCGCGCTATCCTTCTGTATATAGTGTGTCTTAAACACTAGAAAAAATGATAACAGGAAACTATAGTATCAATTTCTGAGTTCCACCAATTTGCGTTGTATAACGTGGCTTCAACTTAAACAATGAAAAGTGAATGCATATGATATAATACAAATTTATGTCTAGACACGACAATGATTACATGGTTCTATTATGTAGGTGATTTTGATATTTGATTTTCCAAAGCAATCGCAATCTTTTCTGGATTATCTCAGTATGGCAACCACATAGGGGCTAACTGAGATTAGAAAGAAAGTTTCCGTGTACGTCTCAATTCATCGGGGTTAGTTAGTTTGTGAAGATATGGATGGAAAGCAATTTCGTCTAATATTGTCTCTTGAAGGTGGAATTCCTGGCTCGATCCTTGCATACGAGGCCTAAATTGTCCTTAGCGGCGAAAAAGGTTCATACAACCACGTTGCTCTACAAAAGAAAATTGCTTTGAGTGTTTTATTCGTTGAAATTTGTCTTCCTCCTCTTCATTTATTGTCGTTCTCTGTTACATCCCTCTCCTTTATCCTGTTGGATTTTTCATTCGTGATTCATTCTAGTCGTATCCACTTTCAACTTTCCCCATTCTCCTTTTTCCCTCCCATATCCACCTTTTCTCGGAATGCTTGAATTACGGAATGCTGCAGCCCCTTAACCTGGTCAACAGAAAGCTTCAAGCACGGAAAGAATGATTCAATTGGAGCAATCTGTTTGTCCACCGCGATCATCCATCTCTGTCACGGTGGCTCACTCACACCTAACACATTACGGTTTTGCAGCATTTCGAGACTCACCGTTTCATTATTCCCCTTTCGAAACTACCCCGGACTGTAAAAAGTGCTTGTACTAATATTAAAATGCTAGTTACAAAAGAAATGTTTCAATTCACAAACATGATAATTAAAGTAATAGTTGATGAGGTACGTTAACTAAGGACTTTATAAGTCTAAGCATGGTCCCAAAACAATACTCGTGTTCCCATATATGAACAATAAGATATAAGACACGTTCCTTGAATTGAGAAACCGAGTCGTAATATCCTTCTGATTCAGCAAGTCAGCTCCTGGTGAATTGAAGGAGAAGTTTTTGTTATGCAAACTTATCGCAAAAGAAGGTATTATTGCTGGAACTACTGATGTTCGCTCATCGCACCAGGTCCCCATTCCATTCTGTCCGGCGGGTGACTAGACTTCGTCCCAACTTATTTATACAACTTATTGACTCGTCTTTTGGTCTTTTTGGCATTATTATCAGTTGTTTTCCTTTCTATTCTTAAGGAATGGACAATGGACTTTGCAATTATTGCACAAAATCCATTAAGAACATCAGTAGCCTACCCTGTTTCACCAAACAACGCAGCATTATTTTTATCCAGAAATAAACGCGCGATCACTGTCTAAAGCAATATTAGTTTATGAAGCGGAAATTATAGAAAATGCAATTATGGTAAGTTCATGTAAATATGGGTAGTAGTAATGATCTAATAACGCTAAACGGTGACTATTCTAAAAGTATAATTCAATTAAGCGTGTACTAAGGTAATATGGGAAAATGAGCGTAGCATATGTACTTCTTTATTAAAATATTGTTATATGTATATCATGCTAGTGAAGAGGAGACAACAGATACACTGGTAAGACGAATTAAGGTATGTTAAATAAACGTAATAATACTAGCATAATAAAGTAACTTTGCTCGTTGAACGAACAGTGCTGATGGAGAAAGCATGGAAGATTGTGTGAGAGTTGGCGTGGGAGAACTTGCCAAGTTTTGTTATAAGGAGGAAAGGTTCTCTTTCATCCTTTGACTGGAGGATGCAACATGATGCTGAATAAATTGATTTTGGGAAACAGTCCCCTTGTAGCAGAAGCAGCGGGGCTCATGTGACTCCTACTGATGGAGCCGAGTCTGCTTCAGTCTTAATGCATCACTTCTTAGCTTGTAATGTAGAGGAAATGTGCCAGAGGAGCGGCTCTATTTCCCTTTTCCGACGACCCAATCTTATTCCATAGTGTGGAAGTGGAACACAAACGAAGACAAACTTTGCAGGTTTCCGTCTTCACTTCTTCTTCAATAAACTTAAGAAAGGCAGAGCAAAAGGCAATGCAAGGGAAACCCAAGTTGACTTTCTGTTGTTGAAACCAAATATAGTGCCTGTTATAGTTACGTTGTACCTTGTATGTACGGCTCGAGCACAATGCAATGACAGTGGAATAATGACACATTTCAGGAGCACGGGAAAAAGCTATTCGAATGTAGGGACGGGGTTTGTGTCAAGGACAGTCATAGTACGTACGCGTCCAGAAATAAGCAAAGTAAAGAATTTGGAGAGAATAATTATTGAATGGTATGAATTTTCAAGTATAATAGAGAGGTGATCTAATATAATACTGATTTGCGGTGCTTCTAAGCCGCAATATGAGTATGATTGTATTCTCGATTCGAGACTTCGCCGGAATTGATTGCCCTGATTGCAAACGGATGCGGATGGATTGATACCAAGGCCAATTCGTATTTAAGGCCACGACATCAGAGTAAATAAGCTGACTCGGACAGACAGACAGACAGACACTGCACACTGACTGCCGCAGTGTTTGCTCACGGCTGCTTGTCTTCACTTCTCCGAGTTAGAGATTGGTTCAGGTTGAACTAGTTCCGAGTGCCATGGTCGCCTTGTTCATCGACTCCTGGTTTCCGCAGTCACAGATTTGTATTCCATTCTCATGCCACCTTCATTTGAATCTGTCACGACAGCACTTTACAAATGCCCAGTTTCTCCTAACTTTCTCGGCAGTGCACTTTGCACAGTAATTTACAACAGCTTACATTGTTACTTTGTAGTAATTTTTCTTTTTCTTTTCCTAATGCTGAACACATCTCTTCTTTTCATTACCATTATATGTAATGACACTGCCTGCCAAATTTACTGCTAGTTGCCTTTCCTAAACTCTGCAGTGGGAGCGTAATTACAAAGCAACTGTACAGATATTTTTCTTCTTGCTCACCCAACACACAACCTTCAATGTCACTTAAACTAGTATTATTAGCAGTATATTGGCATAAATGTTTGACAGTCATACAAAATTCCAATGTCGGCATCCTCACTCAGTAGGATAACGATAACGATAACAGACCGCTGTAGTATTTTGGACAGCAGAACGCTGAAACGCAAATTCAGATATAGTATCAATAAGATAGGTAATAACTAATAACTGTTACGGTGGCAATGAAGACAACATAGAAGAGAAAAGCGGTTGCGGCCAGCAATAGCTGATTATGTGAAACCAGAACACGGACATGTGAAAATCAATATGAGAGTGAGCTTGTGAAAGCAAAAGTGGAAGAGTTGTGTGGAAGCTGGAGTTGCTGAAGTAATAAAGCATATGTGTGGGTGAAGAAGGACAAGGCGTGTGGTTGTGGTAAGATGTGTGAGGATGAGCTGGCCGTAGATTTGGGCAGGAAAGACATAAAAACGCCCCGACTGCCCCGACTCAATTCGCCCAACTTCACATTGGCGCAATAAAACTGTGTTGTAATGCTTCTTCATGACAGTAACTGCAATGCACCACCATTATACTCTTTGCGAACCTTATAGTAGTAGCACTCTGTCTCTCTTTCTTACTCATCCTCTCTCTTTCCACTCTATTCTTTTACTTCCAAGTTCCAACTTCTAATGCTAACCATCTTCTTTCTACCTAACATACCAGCACTAAGATGAATGAAAGAGAAGAAGAAGCATTGGAAATTCGAATCTCAGTCAGCTTCACTTCCCTGAAACATGGCCTTTTCACCGGCACTAACTTGGCAATTACATAGGCTCCTTTATCTCTTCGGCTTATCGACATGGGTTACACGGAGATAAACGCCGTTTATTCACCACTAAATTGAAATTGGCACAGCTTCCTTTAACACTAAATTACGACTTGGTTCATTCCCATGCTTAACTTGGCTTTGTAACTTTAAAATCTCTTTCGCACTCTCGCTCAAGGTTAGTCCTCATCATCAGTCAACACCCTTCATGTTGTATATAAACAGACACTTGTAAATGTATCAGAATAGTGGTTCACGAAAATTATGCAATATTAGTACACCACACCGATCTAAGGAAATTCGTAATGCAATATTAGCATCTTATGTATTACCGAAAAATTACACATCATAATTGCAGGATATTATATATGCTGAAAAGGAGTTTCGCATCACAGAGGAGACAAAGGAAAAGGAGAAATGGGATGAGAAAGTGTTTGGACTCACTCTGAAACACAGACATTGAAGAAATACATACATTCACAGTGGTCTGGTAAAAAGTGTGATAGACGGTGTGTAACTCCTGGGTGTTAAAAAAGGGAAGCGTGAGTTAAATTTAAATGTATACGGCTGCGAAAAGATATCAGTTGTGACTCAAGTACAAGCAAAGAGTGAAACTCATTTCGTGTAAATAATGAAAAGAAAAATAAGGTTAAAAAGTGGTGCTCGCAAAAGGTTAGTAATTGGCGTGGGTGTTCCTTTTCTTTCTGTTGAAGTCTTCACACATTCCCGTGTTGATGCTACTTTAAGCCACTCCACTGTCAAATATTTATATGTCGGATTGTAAAAGCCTGAGGACCGGCTTCTGTTTACATCCCAAACACATTCACACAAACTCACCAAAAATGTTGTATTTTTCTTTTTGTACGTTCTGCAAGTTCTGCAAGTTCTGCCGTTCTTCTTCTTCCGTTCTCATTTTTGTTCACACAAAGAGGTTGGTTTGTCTTTGAAGGGGAATCAAGAGACGTTAGTAAACAGAAGCCTTACTTCTTTTCTCCTTCCGTCCCTTTACGTTAACTCTTTCGGGCTTCACTTGATCTTGTTTATACCACACGAAAACAACCAGTCTGCAGACTTTCTTTCTTCCAATTTTGCTGATACGACACCCGACTTAAATCAATGCAATCAAAACTTTTTTTGTCCTCTGCTGTGTAAAAAGTAGACAATATTCATTTGTATAAATTGTGCACTCGCAAAATTACTCTCGCTTTTAAGGTTAGGTGTAGCTAACCATAATTCTTTTTAAACTTATTTTTACGGCAATCGAACGATGAAATGCTGTATAGAAGTAATCCTTATGAATCAATTCTATGGTACTGTATATTAATTGTTAACTGAGAGTGGGAATCATTGCGGAAGACAGTAGACATTTTTCATTTATGTGGTACATATAAACTTTACCTTTGCTTACCCTTTGTCTCAGATGGCTTGAATTAATGGGATCTAAAGCTCAGTCCCCCTATCAATCACACTTCTATTATAATACTAACGAAGTAGCGTGAAACCATGGCTTTAAGATCTTATCTAATAGTCCTTTTCTCCTCGTGTTCTTGTACAGTTCATTATGCAACGAGATTACAGGCTTATATGAAACTTTTTAAAACCTTAATAATCACTCAGAGTCACAGTTTAGTAGCATCTTAGCCTCTACTGAAGCCTATTAACTTCGTTTAACGATGCGTTTTAAAGGAACTAAAATCATAATTAAGAATTCTATTATCGAAATGAAATGGTGTTGAACATGTGAAGTATGAATATGATCCGAGTTGCGATAAAATTTCATGAAGTTTGATTTCACTGTGAGGTTGAGGATAGAGTTGTTTTG
This sequence comes from Harlomillsia oculata, assembly GCA_019776145.1. Classification (NCBI taxonomy): domain Eukaryota; kingdom Metazoa; phylum Arthropoda; class Collembola; order Entomobryomorpha; family Oncopoduridae; genus Harlomillsia; species Harlomillsia oculata. Next base: position 71,409 of record JABASF010000050.1, on the reverse strand, counting down.
GCGTTGGCCTTGCGCTCTAATTTGTTAAATAAATTTGTTCCGACCTGCTCTACTTCACTTTGTGCTTACAAGCCATTTGTAGAGAAAACAGAGACAGTGTGTAAAAGGGGAATGGGAATGGATTGGCGTTGGCGTGATGCCCGCTCTTTGGAACGCAACGCCAACGCCGCGTCCTAGTAACGTGAGCCAATGAAGTGATGTGAGCAGCAGTTGAAGTGGACTGATGGAGGTAGTATGCAAGCAGATCTGTGCATTGAGCATATAAGATGTAGTAAAATCATATCGAAAACATTGTGAAGTTGGAAGTAGAAACTTAATCCAGGCAGGAGACTCAGAATTGGTTGCATGACGGAACGGAACAGAGCAATATCAGAGAGCACAGTAGACAAGCAGTAGTGGCAATTGGCAATGAAATGTGGAAAGACTTGGAGTAGACGAGCGCAGCGGAGAAAGGGGGAAACAGCGTTTCCAGTACGTTGGGAGTTTCTCGTCTTGCTTATTGCCCCTGGCTTTCACCTCTGTGTAAAGCTACTCGAGATCTCACGTAGAGATCCGACGTCAGGTCTCTTCAGTGTGGCCACTACAAGAAAGATTGCAAATTATATTCGACAGTCAATGTTCCCTGCCCTTCAACTTTGTAATTCAACCCGTATTTTATACTTTTCCTTTCGTCCTCTTGGCCCATTGCCCTAAAGTGTGTTTTATCGTCTCCTAAATTTGAGTCATAAGTGGACCCGATTGTTTGACATTCCATCAGTAATTTCAGGTTGCTTTTAGGTTTCCCTTCCATGTTCCATCTAAAATGTACCTGCACAAATTTCATGTGACAGGTGTTTTCCTCAATAAATAACGGAGGAAACAAACACAATCCGTTAGGCGTGTGCTGCTTGGATAATAATGGCAAACGTAATTGAGGTCGCAGAGATAAATTTCGTAGAGATGAAAGTCTAGAATATATAGTTCACAAAACTTCTATTTCTTTCACTCCTATATATATGTATTATAGTTATATAGTAGCACTATGCACCATTCTATTGGTCGTGGATGTGTATCCCAAGAAAGAGTTTTTACTTTTGACCTTGTTTCGACTCTGTCTGGACTTGGCCTATTACAATTTATGGGGTTCGCAATGGTAACGTAACGACCCAACTTTTTTACAAGAATAAAGTCCAATAGATAATATCAGCAAAATTTCTTCATGTAATTCAGTAAAAGATGGAAAAGGTTAATTCTTTAAGATATAAGCGAAATCTATTTAATTCTCCTCAGGACACTAATCCATACATCCTTTCTTAAGAATGATTTGGAATGTGTGCCTAAATATTATTATTGTCACGGTTCCACCGGAAAAGTCGCCATTGATTTACTGTCTGCCTATTTCTCTTCGACTTCTTCGCTCCTCTATTTTACCGTACTTTTTCTTCTTTCTCTTTTACTCTACTTTCAGTCCGAACTATAACTCTAACTTGCTCTTTTTCGTAATCATGTTCTTCCAATTCTTTCACACACTTGCGTTTGTCTTGTTTAAGCTTGATTCGTTTACTTTCTTAAGGAAGTTTTTGGAGGTGAAGAAGACAACGAGCACGGAGGAAAACGAGCAAGCACAACGAGGTTAACTTATTTCGTTTGGACTAGTTTCGCTCGCTCACAAATTTTCCTTTTCCATTTCTCAAATTAAATATGATTTCCCAAGAAGTTCCAAGTTCAACATATCATTTGGTAACCGTTATTCAGAAATGCATTTTCCTTTACATTTTCTGAAATCCAGCTTGTATTATCGGGTTAATTTATTGTAAACAAGATTCTATTGACAGTTTAAAGTTATTATTGACTTTCTACTGTTTTTACAATGTGTTTTTAAGACTGTATCTCAGTCTTCGAACACGACCGAAGGTATTTAAAATATGGTACCCAAACAACGATATCAAATTACGTAAAACAAAATAATAATTTGACTAATTTGATTGCATTCATGTTGTTCCTTTTTTCATATGCATTTTTTGTACCTCATTTGCAATATTTTAGTATATAATGCAGCAGGGTGATTACATTCCTTACCATGCGGAAATATTTTAAAATAAACATGATACTTCCATATTCAGGTACCAGGAAACTGAAAAGAGAACAATAGAAATACGTGACGTAAACCTCTGTTGCTGTAAAGAAAGCGTAAAAACAAAAAGACGGAAACGGAAAAGTGGACAAGATGAAAAAAAAGAAACGTTACTGTAGCTTTGCTGTCTCATCACGTCTTTTGTTTGTTTTGAGGCCGTAAATGTAAGACCGCGTACGCGAGTGAGCGTCAAAGAAGGCAAAGAACCGTCTAGAAACAAGGAATGCCCTGATAGAAGCATGGTTTTCTCGAAAGTATTAAAAACGGACGAGTAGACTAAGAAGTCTAGGCAATGGCAAACACAGGAAACTGGAGAGTATATCACGCCTCGACCAGACAGCATAAATATAGTGATATAGTATATAATATATATATACATTTATTATAATACATAGAAATGGAGCGCAAGAAAAACCATAAGCGTTATTACATGAACACTATACGAAAATATTGTTTGTATTTCAAGCAAGATGACAGAGAGATTGGATCTGGTTGAAAATTGAGACTCCACTTCTCAAATCGTTAAGCTTTTGTTAACTTTGAAATACAATCGCTACCACACGGAGAAGCCATCATCCAGTTCTCTTGGTTTCTTTTCGGTTCGTAGCTCAAACTCCATATTCTTCAAAAATGTGTGCAAGCCAATATAGTACTAGGTTTCACTTTCATTCCATCGCATGGAAAGATGTACAGAATAAGTTTCGCGTTTTATACTTCCTCTTTTCAATCTTCATATAATCTTCAATACTGCGGGAATCTTTGAGCAGCTTAAAATATACGGTACTGGTTCCAGTATACACATTTTCCCGGAAGCTTTCATGCGTGCAACATGCATTTTAAAAAACGATTTAGAATGTGTGAATTGCCCTTTGATGATTTCCTTGATAGGGTGAGAGTCAACAGGTACAATGTTAACAGAGATTGGAGTGATTTTGAGTTGTCGCAATGATCAGCAGGTACATAAGGTGTTTACGATTGTTACTTCGCGTGAGCCTAATGAAGAGAAATGGCATGCGATGCCGTCGCCGTCCCGTCATTTCCCCTTCATTGACGTTCAGTATAGTTGTGCACCTGTCCGCAGTCAATGACAACGTGTAATCTGACAGGCGGAATGAGGGTCAGTCACGAACTTCCCGTACAACCACCTTTATCATTATGTATCACCTTTATATGTACATTCATAACCGTTTGTCGTTCTTCCTGTTCTAATCGAAATTCAGATATCACTAGGACTCTACTCTTGCCATGTTTTTATTTGTTAGTGGACTTTTACTGTGATAGTTATTGAAATTTGTTGCTATGTCTACCAAACCACATTATTTAACAAAAACAACGGCATTCGTAGCAGCGGGATTTGTAATCGGAAAAGCCAGGGTAGTGTGTATAAATATAGATTTATTTTTAGTAGACATATGGGTAATGCCAGAAACCAAGTAATCATGAAGGGAAAGAGAGAGCAAAAGAAGAGAAAGAATAAGAACGGGTATGAAAGAAGTCTTTTGAAGCGGATCTTTTCCTGTCGCAGAGAGGCCAAAGAAGTGCTTATTTATGAATTGGTCACACGAGAGATAAGACATGGTTGAATAGAGCCAATGGAGATTTTTGGCCTTTATGTAAAATGATGAGAAGACGAGACATACTGCTACATGTTTTTGTTCCCACTAGAAGAAGGAAGGCGGGGGGTTTTTCTTCAAAACTAATGTGTCTTTACTCACAAAATTTGTGCTTGTCGTTTGGAAGAGTGCGTTACAAGTGAAACAGCCTTATTGTAAATGGGAATGAGAGAAAGAGCGAGAGAGAGTGATAGAACATGCAGGCAGGTATTGTGTGGACGATGGAGTAGAATGCCGGGAGAAAGGAGCGGAAATATTTCCTTCATCGATTTTTTCCAAGACTCTGCTCCACAAACTCCAGTCTCGAGAGCAGATCTCCTTTCGCGATGTCTGAATCTTTTTTTCTAGAGAGAGAAGAGGGAGAAAAAAACTTGAGTCCTGCCCAACTTTACTTTCTCTTTTAAGCTTTTTTTTCTCGTCGATTCACTTTAACACGGGTACTCAGCACACGCAGCAGCCTGGCACAACTTTTTGTCTCCTCGAGGGTTTCTACATTCCACCAATGCGATGCAGCCACTTTGTCCTTTTACCTTGTTCCTTTCCAACTTTCTAACCACCACCGCATACATTGCAGTACGTACGGGACCCAATAACAACTTTCTCAATTCCAAGATATTCAACATCTTCTGTTGTACTGCTGTCACGGTTTATGCCTTTCTATTCGCTTTCTTTACAATTCCTGCAACATTCCACTTAACTGAATTTCAACTTTTCACTTCTCAAGTATTTTGAAACAAAATTTCGTTGACTTCTTCAAAATTATTTAATTGTTCCGAGTTATTGATTTTTAATGCAGAAACACCTGTATTGTACCTGAAGATGACGATAGACATCTCCAGAATTTCGTTTGGGCATTTTTAAACATGTACCTAAAATGACCTTTTTTCTTTCCCAATTGGAGTGCGTATAATAATTATATGGCGGGTTGCCACCAGTAGTTAGCTTCCTGCTTGCTTCTTCCACGATGCTTCTTCCTTCCAATAGCTGCAAAAAAGAACTCTAAAAGCTCAAAATAACTTTAAAAGAATGAAGTCCTAAGAGGAGAAGAAGAGCAAATAATGTGATTATCATTAACGTTACTACCCTGTGCTTGACTTCTGGTGATCCAAACCAAATTGTTTAATCCTGTTTCTTAAAAAGAGATTTTTAAAATTTCTTCATCCACTTGAGTTCCACGAAGCACCGTGAGTCTTGTCTGTAGACTTATTCGTTTACTTATCTTTCAAAGAACTGTAAAAAGGTAAACGTGGGAAGGCGGTCTGAACTAGAGAAAGAAAGAGAGAACATTTCATGTTGTGGAATGGACAATTCGAAAAGAAAGTTAGGGGAAAAGTGCAGGTTTGGCTTGAATGAGCTCCTTGCTAAGAAACACTTGCTCGAGAGTATAATGCAGTGTTCTTCCACTACTTTTTCGAAAGAGAAAAATCTGAGGTCGTAGTGCAATTTCAAACTTGATGGTCTGGTCTGCTACGGTATTTCTTTCTTCACCATTATTCAGTCGGTCTTGAGGCATTTAGGGTCGAAGGTCACGGACATTCTGTCGGCAGATATTGTTCAATGGAACTAAGCCGCTAATAAAGTATATCGAAATTAGCCTCTGTAGTTTGGTCAAATCTCTCCGGGCAAAACCTCCTTTGCATTAAAATACGAAATTTTACTCTATAACCCTTATTAATGTTATTAACACGCATGCCTTTGCACACAAACAATGTTCTTCTTACAACAAAATTTACACACTCTTGGAATGATGAAAAATGTTCACCTCTCTACATGATCTAGTAACGAGTATTGTGATGTTCATTTTACATTACAGCTACGAAATCCAAATGAGTTCTAACTTCTAAATCTGCAAACGCATCATCAAGATTTGGTTATAAAAAGGACAACCGAAATAAATATGAAACGCTCGCCAGGTTCTTACGCGAAACGAATGTATTTATTTCGCATAAATTTCATAGAAGGTGCTCCTAAACCTATAACTTTATCACATTATAGTTGACGAGGAAAACAGAGATAAAAGTAAAACGAAATGAAGAATAAAAAATATAGACGGGGAACACAGGATTCTAAGAAATTAAACGAGAAAAGGAATTGATTAATTAAATCACATTGATTTCATCTTGTCGACCCGTACACTCTGTCCTTTGTGAAATAGAGCAGAAATCCGTCTATGCGGTCCTTTGTTCGTATTCTTACATTCGTGCTCGAGACTGCATTACATTGCTCATGTGCCTTTTAAAGTCCTTCACCCACCTTACCGTGAACCGCAAATTCTCTTCTTTAGGCATTTACGTTTTTTGCCTTTTCTCTTTTTCATGAAGTAAAAAAACGAAAAAATCGATTCCGTGGGCTAATGCATTTTGAGCACTTTTTGTTGTTGTGCTCGTCTTCAGAATAAATCCTGCATTTTGGCTCTTAGCTTTCATCTTTGAATCGGAAAAAATGTGGGATTAAAGCCCACGAAAGTAAACGCGGTTACTGGTTTCACTAAATAAAATTTTAATATGCAAACACGCCCCCTTGAACATAAGTAGCGTTTTTCTACTTCAATGTTTGAATGTTTTGAAAGTCTGACATTTTTTTCCGAATGTTCATTGACATAACTTAGTTTTGTACTACGTTAAGCAGACCGGAACACTGGACTTGGCAGAAGTAAAAGGTCGATAGGTCATAAACTTTTTCGACGAGACGTCCGCTCTCTCAATTGTTCTGCATGCTGCTACGGGGTTTTACTCGTATGATGTAAGAGACAAAAGTAAAAGAAATACTACAAGAGCTCATGAATCATTTCTCATAAACATTTACAGCAAACGAGTAAATGGATGAAGAAAGTGTCGTGTGTGTGCAGTCTAAAGGAATTTATGATCCCTTCGTGGCTAAACATCCCTTTACTCATATTATCATAAAAGCATGTCTCTTTCCTGTGATCCCTTACGGCTCGGCTGGCGTCCTTTTGAGAAAAACTTAAAACGCATGTATTTAACATACGTTTACTTTTATCTTGTTCGCTTGAGATCTTCATTGAGCCTCTACAGTTACAAAACCGATTGCGTGAAAAACTACTTTAAATTGACTTCACAGAGCTTTACTACAGAAAAGAACAGGGGAGAAGAAATGGTGACCAAATCTCACTATTGTCATCGTTTTATATGCACGAGAAAATTTGCAATTTCAAATCAGCTCAACTTCCCTTCACTTTTCCCAACACTTTCTTTCTTCGCAAACTGTCTAAAAGTATTTTCTGAATAAACTGAGCATGTTTTAAAGTTGCAAACACACGGCATGAGAAGAAGGTAGGAAAGCCGTGTACCGTTTTATCTACGTGTCCCAAAAATCCTTGTTCGGTTGCTATTCCTTCGTGCAGTTTTCATGTTTTTTCCTTCTAGACGTTGTGGAAAGAAAGAGAACTATTTTCTTGGCAGGCAGGGCTCATACGCGAGCATATCAAAAAAGTGAAGTTTATGCTACATTTATTAAGGAAGTCGTGCACATAGCGCGTATGTAAAATGTATATATGGAATGCAATTCTGTATATCCATTTTCTGTGGATGAAGCAGGGATTCTTGGTGTGGGGCTCCGCAACATGGTTGCTCATAAAAGACAGGATACCTTTGTCCGCTGCGGCATTCTTCATGTAGCCTTCGGCACGTGTGCTTTCACTTTTAATGGAATGAGTTGTTGGAATTTTTCCCACAGGTTTCCCGCTTTGTTTTCTTCGTTTTAACATATTAAAAATTGTGAATGTGGTGTTGTGTCGTTCTATTTGCTTTCATTCCGTGGACAGTGCAAGACTTTGCATTTCTTTGGATCATCTTCGTAAATCCAGTTATACACAATAGCCAATAGCATACCAGTGCATATAACTTTAACTCAATGACACCGTGCGTGTGTTTATAACCAATGCTGAAGTAGATTTTGACGATATTTACATATAGGTTAGGTTACTTGGCGTTCCAGTTCTTCAAAGCCCAGCAGTCCGTGGCCATGTTTAGTAGCTCGACAGTCGAACGAGCCGTCGGAATTTCCTCTTGTTTCTTCACTTTGAGTACATTAAATTGGTCCAGAGTTTAATTCCCTACGTACACATTAGTGTAGTGTTCATTCAACCGTTACAGTTGTTCATTATTCATTACCTTAGGATGTGATCATGATCAAGCTTGCAAAGCGGTCGATGAGAAAAATTTATACTAATTGAAATGATATTGTGAAGTACGATTCCGTAAACTGAGCGTATACTACGTTCCAAATCAGTATTGTTTGTATAATTCCATTGCAATATAGTAGTAAAAAATACTAACTTGAAATAAAAAAGTCATATAATATTAACAAGTGCGCATGCAATTTAGGATAGAAACATCTGTGAGTCCCTTGCGAAATGGTTGAAGACCATGGTACATTTTCATTTACATATTTGCACAGCGGTCACCGGAGTAGAAGCACGTTCCATTTTCCTTCGGTCCTTCCAAGTGCCTTCGGTAAAAGGCGCTTTATTCGTTTCCTTCTTTTTCTAGCAAATTGCTTAGTCAATTGACCATGTTGGCTTGGCCATAAAAAGCACGCGATATTGTTTGTTCATCTCTAACACCATTGATCATTCCTGTAGGTTGTTCTTCCCCGCAGAATTGAAACTGTGTCACCACTCGATGTATATCAGTCGGTGGGCTTTTGACTTTAAAATTGTTCTCCCTAAAGATTCCTTCTCTTGTGACCAAAGTTCGCGTCTTTTCGTTTTTTTGCTAGAGCCACCACTTCTATTTGAGATCGTAGTCTGACGGTGAAAATGAGGCGAAGCAACTTTTCATCATTCCACTTCAGACAAGTGAAGAGAAGAAGCAGAGTATAGTAGTAGATGTTCAAGTTGCTACATCAAAACCACAATCAGCCTTTTCATGTTGCTTTGCCTTGTCACACAGGCCACTTTCACGGCTCAAATACCAAAGGAATCACTCGTCAAAGAAGATTGAACCATTTCAACATTCCAGAGCCAATTCCACCTGTACCAGTGTCCGTTCCTTCCCTTGAGTTTCCCAGTACTCTCCCTTTACTTTAGAATTGATTTCCAAATTTCATTCCACCACGGTTCTTCTTGCAGGTGTAACTTTCAAAAGCTTTATTACCTTCTCTAGCGTAAACTTCCAAGAAATGTACAAGATAATCCTCGCGGACTAAAATTGCATTTTTCCCATTACTTCCTAGCCTCTTCTCCTTTCTTTCTTTATGCGTGGACATGTTGAAAACGCAACAAACCGTTATTCTTACAAAAGAATGATTTGCCTAGAATCAAGACCAAGACTACGGCTGGGTACTAGTAGTAGTAGTACTTTCTCCGCGACTCCTCGAAGACCAATAAATTTAGGGATTGTGTAGGATTATTTTGGAAGGTTGCGAGGCCTCGCAGTCTGTCCGTTAATAGAAGATACTCGAGACACAGTGTTGAGGAAGACGAATCGGGCATTCTTGTTTCCAAGCACTGTTCAGTGCAAGCAAGAGTAATGGTCACATTTTGTTCAGCATTATTTATCCTCAGTGTGCCTCCTCCTTCCTTGTCCATGATTCAGCCTTTTTAGGTATAGTCAGTGGTGTTCCCTGGTTCCATGGTCCATTCGCCACCAACCACGACGACTACTGTCTACGTTCTACGCACCAAGCAAACACCGTGTGTTTTGCGTTCTCATTCTGATAAGTCCGCTGCTACTCCCGCGTTTAAATGCTTGACGACGGCTTTTATCACATGTCTTTCAACTTTCATTCTCGTTTCGCATGTCGGACTTCTCGCTTTTTCGTCCTCAGAAACTTGTCCCACTTTGCATTACTTGCCAAGCTTCTCCCTTCTTAAAATGTCTGTCACTTTTACTTACATTTTAAATCTCCAGCTACGACACTATGTTTTCTTCTGTTTCCATGTGTTCTTTCCATTCTTTTCTTTCGCATTCTTCATTCTTTTTTCTCGTATTTTCTTTTCCCTCCGACCTTTTCATCGACGTTTATCCTAAAAACAACAATTGGTTTTTAGATCGTTCTTTCAAGACGTTTATTCCTAAATTCCTAATCTGGGGGGGGGACAGTTGGCAAAAGAACTGCCTGTGGTTCGGGGTATATTGAAAAAACGTAAAGATAAAGTAGATTAATGAAGAGCAAAGGGGAATTATATACAGCATATTTATGGTAGTATCAGAGGAAATACGAAATAAGCTGAATACTATATAGAGCACTTGGTGTACGCATCGTGAAGGACGGGTGTATAGTATGTATAATACGAGGATCTAAGTAAAGAATCCGTTTGTTTGCAATCCGCTAACGTCTTGGTACTTAAGTATATTTTTGTGTTGGAATAAAAGTAATTTGGTGAAGAAAGAAAAGGAGTGAAGAGGAATGAAGAGCGAGGAAAACGTTAAAGTGTAATTGTACGTGAATAGGGTACCAGCAGCCGATGTGTAATATTGTGAGTGAGAGAGTGAATACGAAGTCAACTGTGATTAGTTAGAACATCCGTCAAGAATTGAAAGAGGGAAACAGAGCGACGTGTCAACTTAGGAGCTTAGCAGGAGTCTGAGGCAAGAGATAAAAAAGTCGTGGTGAACACGAAGTGAAAACGATTTGATCATATGTCATTGACAAGATGTACTGCTGCTGGGCTCAACCACGAGGAGGCAGTTTTGGATCACGAGGGAAAATGTACGACGAAAGTCTCCTTTTTTTCTTGTCCGGGGGCAAAGAACAACAAGTCTTCTGTGGAGTAGAAAGTGAAAAAATGCAGGTCTATTGAACCATATTGAAAAGACATGAGAAAACGGGTTTTGTTAGACTATAAAAGTTTCTCTATCCACTCCTACTTGTAGTACACTTTTATATGGGACCAACGAGAGCCTCACGAGAATTTTGGACGACAGCTTTTAGATGTAAAAAAGGAAGGAAAATGACGAATTGGTGGTTCTCAGTGGGAGCTGTGCCATGCACGTTGAGTGGGGACGGACGACTAGCTCTGGGAACCACCTACGCTCATGCAAATTGCATTAGCCTGGAAGAAATGAAGGAAAGAACTAAACTGTAGTCTCTGGTCCAACGTAACTTGCGGGACACTTCAAGGAACTACAAAATGCTTTCTATTGCAGAATTAAACTACAGCAATGGAAACGGTTGAAGTTCACTAAAGCTTTTAAAGTGTATGTGTATCCAAATGCTCGGGCCAAGTGCTCAGAATCTTAAACGGCTACATATGCAGCAACGGAGCCACTTTATCCTCTCTTGTTGTACACAGATAACGTTACTATAAATATTATTATACTAACAAATATTTAGTATTACAGTATTACTATAACATTCAATGGAAATTCTACGTATAGACATGTCCTCGTAGTATGCGTTACCTTTTCTCCGTTCTGCTCCTTTTCACTATAATGGTAGTGTACGCTCGGGCATACAAGTGAAATCACGTACAATAAGAGAAATGTTGCGAAGAGAAGAGTCCGGTCTTTACATGGTGACATCATGTTTTAGAGAAGTATTATTTTATAATCATTTCAATGTAGGAGTGCATTACGTCACAGTGAACCGTAGAATAAAAATCCAGTTACATTTCATAGAGATTGGCGCTAAGGAGACACTTTTAGAATACGTGCACGCTGAAAAAGGGTGGTTGGCGTCGAATGCGCAGAATGGCACAATGCAACCTCCAAATTGACCTGGTTTCCATTCTGCACAGAAAAGTACACAGGACGGAAAAGGAAAGAGAGGAATTCAAATTGAAACTTTGCCCATTCCGAGTGTTTCCTACTTTCCCCTTCATCTTTCCAGTCCAGAAAGTTTCCCAATCCCCCTTGCTTTTGCTTTACCATTTTCAAAGGTTTTGGGTCAAAGCAAAAAAATAGGTCGAATGTCCATCACTGAGGCAAGAGAAGCCACTAGGCTGTTTGCATGTTAGCGTTGGAGAAAAGAGCGAGAGCAAATGTCTCTATGAATAATTGACAAAAATACTGAAAGTCGGGCTTGTAAATGGACGCTTCGGTGATATTTATGGTTGAACAAGAGACAAAAGAACCTTTCCACCCCTTTTGTGACGGGACAGGAATTTCAATGGCATATGGGGGACTACCAATTTACCCTGAGACTTGACGACGCGACATGACTTGTCCCTAACAAGTACACGTGTGTGCAATGGCGAATCTAAGCTTTAGGGAGACTAAGTACTTTGCATTCCAATACTGTCCCTTTCAAACCCATTCAATTTTCTCAAGGATGCTGAGGCGACTCAAAGTGTTTCTAAGACAGGAAGCCATGGGCGCAACAGCAACAACGCACCTTGTCTTTGAGCTACCACGTTTCAATGCATTTTAAAAGTGTCGCATCCGTATATGTGTACTAGAACAGATCCACATTGTAACGTATGTAGTCTTATCACCAATTCCGTTCATTGAGTTGGGAATCCAATCCCTTTGTCTCTATTTAGCTTAAAAAACAACGAAAGCTCAACACTCATTTTCGTCTTCGGGCTTACTGTTGTAACGACTTACAGTCGCCAGGTGTGTGGACAGGATTTTAATTCTCCTGCATGCTTTGCGTTCTTCAGCAACGTTTTGTTCTTTGCCATATACAATCCTGTCCCATTAATGTTTGTTAGGCAGTGCACGTGCAAAATTGCCAATTTTACTTTTGCCGCAGATGGTCGTGGTCCTTTCACATCTGCAACGGCCAACTCCCGTTGAACACACTGCAAATTAAATCGTTTCTTGTTTTTGTTTCATTTATTTCGGCATTTCTATTGTTCTCTTTTATAGACTTTTGACGTTGTACCCAGTTTTTATAAACATGTGCGCTGATTGCAAGTAATTCTGCTTTTGATAATTATTTTAAAACTAAAATTGGAAGATATTTGGGAGCACAACAAGTCAACGAACAGGTTTAAAGGATATTAGACAATGCTGGAATTTTTAATATTCATTAATTGCGAATACCCGTCACGTCTACGTCATGCGGTCCTGCCATACTGAATGAGACGAGGACGGTTGAGCATGGGAAGCAAACAGGAGTATTTTAATTTCAAGTTGGCATTTGGATTTGCCCAGCTTGGCTTGGACGGAAGTGAATGAACGAAGGTGAACATTGGTAATTTAAATAATAATGTAGTTTGGTCGTGAGGGGATTTGAGGATAAAAGCTTGTCTATCCACACAGCATAGCACAGAATAATGCAGGTGTATTTGTGAACGAAGCATTATTTTAAAATTACCAAATGTTCAAAAGTCCACGAAGAGAAAGTGCGTCAGCCAAGCTAAGAGAGAGCTTTCCTTCGTGTTTGTTATTTATTATTGTGCAGGGCCAACACGAAAATGAGCCTTATGGAAATCCTCATTGACTTCCCACAGACCGAACCCAAATCTCATTTACATGCGAGAACAGCCGTGGCATATGCATTCTCTCTCCTTCACTAAAAGACTGGGAAAGTATTGCAGAAAAGTTGAGAGGGAAAGCTGTATGGAAGAGTAGACAAGCCCATTTCCTCCCTTGGCTCTATTTCATAAAAACAACTTGAAGGGCGATTATGTCACAACGCCGAAAAATATGGAGATTCACTTGCTACATACTCTCCCTTTAAGGCTGTGAGTCCAAACGCATTACGCCATTAGACTGAGGTTCCATTAGCACTCATATTGAGGTTATGTTTTCCACGCCATTTTTACAAATTCCGACGGCTTTATGGTTTCTCTCCATTGCAAAAACCAAAGTCATTTCAACGGTTTCTCCTTCTTCTGTAACTTCGCCAAAAGCTATATAAATATAGTTGTTTTTCACATACTTAGGAGCGGTCTCACGGTCTCCTTAGGTTGTATTTTTTCCACTACCAACCAAAACCCAGTTGTAACAATATTATAATTCGAAAATGAAGCATCAAAAAAATCCGTGATAAGTGATAAGACTGAAAACCTGGGTAACCGCGGCTCATGTTATTTCAAACATATAGACCTACCCTGCGACTGGAAAAATGTTTTTGAAAACATTTTGTTCCTTTAAAGATAATCAATAGTGTACCGTTCATTGTGAACTGTCGGGTTTGGAGTAAATGTCCCTATTAATATTACGCGAGGTTGCGACTCCCTTTTGATTTTTGAAGGCTTATTTTGGCACGAAGAGCTTACGAAGAAATTAGTTGGCTGCTTCAACCATTTTTGCAGACTTTACACATTTTGGCTCACACTGGATTTCCTGAATAATTGGCACAATGTACTGACAACCTCATTCATCTTTCCCAGAATTCCGACCAAACGTTCCTTTTATCCAACCAGATTACAATTATTATTAAAGTATGAACCATCAGAAAACCTAAATTCTACATTTCATGAACACTCTGTTCGCATACACTGAACTTTGCATTAATTTAGGATTGAAAGTTTTCTATTTTCCTTGTAACAGAAAAGTTTGTGAGGATATAACAAAAGTTTTCATTCCAAATGGTTGAATTGAAGTAACAGACTTACTTCTTTTTCTATTTTGGGGATTAGTGGTTCCGATGCTTGTACAATTTGTTTGATCAATTCGTTGCTCAGGGCACCATGAGTTAGTTTTAAGGAAGAAAGCATGCTACAGATTTGAGGTTTATCTTCTCATTGGAGATCGACTTGATTAAAAGAATGACTCCGTTCCAAATTGAAGAAAGAGATAGAAGCCAAAAATTCCTTCCTACTTTCCCAGGAAAGCGCGCACTGAGATGAGAGAGGGAAAAGCGTATTATGTCATAAAGTTAATGGCTTGAAGAAATCTGCTCTCTTCGTCTCTCTCTCTCTCTTCTTGCACTTCACTTCCCTTTCAGCCTTTGGTCAATGAGGCGCACACAGTCCGACTCGACCTGCGGGAGATGCCAGTGCCATTCCTACTTCATCTTCTCAATGGTACAAATCTCTTCAATCAAATCCAAGCCTCCACATTTCGAATTTCCTTACATCATGCTCATCCTGCTCATTTTTTAGTTTCACAAATCAAATTGACAGTAAATGGGAAATTCTCCGCAGCAAAAAAGTTCCACAAATTATAATCTTCTTGCGTCAGACCTTACTACTAAGGCGAAGTCACACTAAGTTTACTATATAAACATTTTAAATTAGCGTTGGTGTTAGTGAAGAGTTGAGTTTTTATATAAAAATACTAAATTCAATATCAGATTCAATAGGATTTTATTTCCAACGGGTTACGCTTTCTCCAATGTGTGCGATAGGTCGCAGTCTCCTACATGAGCACGCTTTGATTAATCCTGGAATATTACATATGTTAAACTACGTTTGTTTCTAAACGTGGAAATTATAGTTGCGTTTTGTAAAAGTTGTCTTGGTTCCTAAATCTGTTTAGATCAAACGTTTAGAATAACTAGGCGGCGAGTGGCGAGCAAGTTAAATGTGGTGGGTGTTTGAAGACCATCTTACATCAGACCATGAATCATGATTTTTACTTTCAATCGTCGCGATCACGACCAACACCCGCACTATTACGGGAAAAACGTCTTTCACCAAACATCACACAGTACTTTTCGATTCTATTTATCTGTGCAGAACTATATCATGAAAAAATCTACTTTTGCTCGTTTTCTCTCACAGTCGTATTATAGATTAGGAGAAGTCGTCAGTCGGTACATTTATGCTGATTTTATTTCAAATTAGAGATTAGACCTAGTTTTGTTCCGTGCAAATATTGGGAGTCTGATTCTTTTGGAAACATCAAAATTCGAATTCGTTATTAACTTTAATATACATTATAATGCCCAAAGCCCAATCCATAGAGCATAGACAGACCCAGCGCATCCATCCTACGATGCTTCCTGCATAAGATTTCCTTTCAACTGTAGAAATAAATACGAGTATGACTTTTGCAAAAGAATACAAAGCAAAAATATATATAAGGAATTCACAATGCTTTACGATTCCCTGGTCCGGACAGCAAGTAACAATATATTCCATCCAAGCCATTCGCCCATCAATTTTCTCAATCAATAGCCGCAAGAAACACTTTCTGTGATGTCATAAAAACGATAACACCACACCATGGAATGCAAGTAAACTTGCAAAGAAAATGCAACTCCTGAGCCGACCGCAACATCCCTTTTCAAACACAGCTTCTTGAAACAACATTTACTTAAAATGTCGCAACGGACTATCAGCATACTGTCACAATTCTTTTTGTTGTTTGTTATAGGTTTATTCGGTGTTGATGTTTTTGACATTTTTAGTATTATATAACTTTCCTGTTACAAATGTTGCATGTTTGCTTTTTGTCAACGGATCAACTTTCTTGAATTCTTCTATGGTTTAGTAACTTCCGTATTGACACTGGAATATAACTTTATTTCAATTATATTTCAATTCTGGGTGCACTTTCCAGTTAACGATCTATAGCAGACAAAAACAGTGTCTAACATAATATCTAGTCGATCTGAAAATCATTATACATTATTATGCAATTTACTTTGTAGTATCAAATAGAATATACGTACACTACAAGTTTATTAGTGAGTCTTTATGACTTGCCTCCTCTAAACCAATTTGGCTCTATATGTGCGAATTTTGCTGTTTTACGCCACAATGTTTTTCTTCGTCGTAAATCACGATCCCTATCATTCTTATCTAAGGTCATATTTCTTGTACAGGCTTATCTCAATTGTTTTCGACTTTCTAGCAATTAATATTGATTAGTCAACTACTGGTAGGTTAAACAGGCTTGGCAATTTATTGTCAACAGATACTTCGAAAACAAAAACACAAAGATCGCAAGATGAAAATCCTGATACAAAACTTCTTTCCTTGATTTATGATTCGAGGATATTTTGCAGAATTCCTATTACAGTGTATGATCAAGCGTAGAGAATATTTAACTTAATGATGCAATGAAAAATAGTTCGAAAATATTGGTATATTGTATGCAGTAATAAGAACAAAAGACGTCAGTATCAAAAATACAAAGTTTATGATGCAGAGCAGAAGATTGTACGATTCTTGAAGAAATAATAATTACTACTCTTGCATTCCTCCTGGCGACGAGAAACCTAATTAATTTTGTTTCCAAATGAATGGGTGACTTAGGAACCCACATCGCTTTAAAGGCTCTTGAACCAGTCTTTGCAAATTTGGCCAAAGTTTCCAAGGACGTAGGACGTACCATTCTACACAAAAAAAGCCGGGTTCCCGAAAGTCACCAGGCGTATTTGGTATTTCTGAAAGAGACATCCTTTCCTTTTCCCTCACCGTTCCAAGAAGAGAATATTTCAAGTTTTAGAGGAGTTCAAAGCTAGTCGAGCTCTACGTTTCATTCTCAGGCACTTCTTGGTTTAAAGTCCACATCTCTAAGTCCCTTACAAGCATTCATTGTGACTCTTACATATAATGCCTTTAGGATGTTTAAGCGCTAGTGCTACGCTACATACATATAGCACAAAGAAAGACACAAACAACTATATGTTCCTTGATTTCTCCAAGAAATATGAGCGTTTCCAATGTTGGCTCAAAGATTCGAGATTTTACTCAAATTTTCCAACACATTAATTTTGGGTCACAAGCCACTTGCTGGAGAACCATACAAATCAAGTGAATATGGTAGCTTCCTTTGCAAACGACAGTACGCCACTGTAAAAAGTCATGGTCACGCGAGAATTAAACGTCTTAATTTACTACGTAAAGCACCAAGAATTATGTATTTGAACATATTGCAGATCGGAAAGCTTGTATATATTTTATAAGCCCCGAATCTAGGAAACCTCAAAAGGAATTTGAATAGCCGTATAAACGAATGCGGGTGGTAGTAAAATTTGATAAATACTTAAAGATTGACTTTTCTTTTCACTTTACAGGCTCGCTTCAAGGAAAGTACGAGAAACACCTTTTGAACCATCTCCTTGAAAAGTACAATACACTGGAGCGACCGGTGTCTAATGAGAGCGATCCTCTCCAGCTCAGTTTTGGATTAACTCTGATGCAAATAATTGATGTGGTAAGTTGTTCCATCTCCTTGTCTCTCATCTTCCTTCCTTCCTCATTACTTATAAATTGAATTTACAATTCTCTACTTTAATTAATTACTTATTACGCTTAGGATTTCTTCCATTGATCCATTACGAGTTTACATCCAATTTTAAAACTGTGAGAACGGATTTCAAGCGGTTTTCACTATTGTAGCAATGTTAATATTAAATGCACTTATGTTAGTTAAGTAGTGTAACGCTAGCATATTTTATTGAATTATAAATATACGTACTATTATGTACTATCATAAAATATACAGAATTACGAGGATTTCGGAAATTCGGAGATTTTTAGTACTTTAGTACTTTATATCTCCGCTTATAAACATATTTTTTGTGTTCGAATAATTGCGCAATGAGTTGTAACATAGTAATTTTGTGTGGGTACATCGACAGTGAACGCGAAGTGGGAGTTGTAAAATACTGCTCGGATTCGGATATTGCTAGGTTGCATGAATACAAATGGAAAAGTAGAATTCGGAATTTCTAGCGGTCCAGAAAAGCAATCGTATAGGGTACATTGACACGGGACCTTATGGGTAACATGGACAATTGGAATGGACTTCGAAGCCGTAGTGCTTGTGAATGCATAGATAATCTAAGCTTAATAGCCAGGAGAAAGTCGCGGGGAAGAGGACATAAAGTAATGGAAGCGAGGCCAGGCGAGCTCGAGATCAGGGAATATGAACGACCACGTGATAGTATTCCTCGAAGGACAATGTATTTGTTCCTCAGCGGAGATTACACAAGAAAAGATTGGAGTGAGTCGAAACAATTCTTCCCTTGAGTCCCATTTGCCATGAGCAATCCTCATTTTTGTAGCATTTTGGCTTCAAACGTCCCTCGTTACGTGCAAGTGAGAACGGGGTAATTCACGCCTATTCCATCTTCCATGCAAAGCATTTTCTACCAGACATGCAACGCTTTATTCCTTCCTATTGTACTTCCGGTCTTGACTCGCTGACTCTGTGAAAAGTCGTAGTATTCTTTTTCTATGACTGAAGTCAACACTAACAACACCACAGCCGCCAGAAAGAGCAAAAGCAAAATTGCCTCCTTTCCTCAGGATGTGGGAGATTCCATGTCACTACTGACTTTGTGACGCCTTTTGTTACATGTAACACAGGCATGACTGCAAATGACGAAAGACTTAGGACATTTGTTTGCGGTGCCGCGGTGTATAAAGACTACTTTTTGCCACGGGATGAGTCGACGGGGAGCTTTTCACTGAGCAAAACCAATTACGCTAATGAGGTTATGGTTACGGCCCATTGTCATTCTTCTTCGTTGTGTTCCTGCCATTCAAAATCT
This sequence comes from Harlomillsia oculata, assembly GCA_019776145.1. Taxonomy (NCBI): domain Eukaryota; kingdom Metazoa; phylum Arthropoda; class Collembola; order Entomobryomorpha; family Oncopoduridae; genus Harlomillsia; species Harlomillsia oculata. The sequence goes on along the minus strand of JABASF010000050.1, from coordinate 52,377 downwards.
TGGCTGAGGTCGTTAACGAGTGTAAGGAGAACTAGCAGCAGCACATGATACATAAAGCCTATTGGAGTCGGTGGCCTCCACCTCCAGAAGTGGTCTTTCTACGACTTCTTCTTACATTCTAAGTTCTAACTACATTTTCTGTCTACTATATAATACGTAATATTATTCATTTTAAAATTTTGATAGTTCTGTAAGAGGACTGTCTTCTTCACCGCCTGCCCCATTCTATTGAGCCAGTAAGCTAGTAAACTACTCAAATAATATAAACCATTCTATCACTTTTCAAAACTATATCTCCATTCACTACTATTTTAAAATGTCATCTTAAAAAGTTGAATGAAAATTCCCAATATTTTTGCAACTCACAACCGGGTTTTTCCCTTAAAACTTGCGAAATAGGTGAACTACAAAGATAAAATATGACAGAACACATAAGAAAATATAAAACCATCAAATTATGCATTATGGAAACCAGTCAACCAGTCATTACATTGTAAAGTTGACGGCAAAAGAAAGAATGCAAAAAATTACGTTTTCAGAGGTAGACGACAGCGGAAAAACTATCGATCAAACTGTTGAGCTATTCGTATTCAACAATCTTCGTAATGCCTTTGTGTTTGGGTGAAAGGAGAAGATTTGAACTTCTGAACGGCATGCGATAAAGAGATTTTTGACAATAAAAGGACACATTTTCCTAGTGTCTTCGTTGTTCATATTGAATTCGTAAAGCAGTCAATCACCCAAAGGAAATTTTATCATACCAGTTGGTTTCAGGTTTATCTTTCCTCGTTGACTTCATAACACTAAAGCTGCTTCCCGGCAATATTTCACAAGGAGTGTGAAGAAAACTGAATTTGGGTGACAAATCAAATCAGAAATTAGATTTTCTCCTCGTAAAGCGTGGACAAGGACTAAATGTAATTTCAGTATTTTGATAAAAGTAGCATCTAAGGTTTTGACAAACTCACCGGAAAGTGGAACACGTAAGGAACTCCGCCGTCGTTTATTCTCATTTCCGGTATGCCTTTAAAAGCTTTATTGAAGAAAGAATTTCTCGCAATATATAATGTGATTTTAGAGGTTGTGTTATATTCAAATCCTGTTGCTTATATCATTCTATTTTGCAGGCCATGATCGGTTCTGCAAAGCAAGATAACTGTAGATCAAGTCGTTTGAATACGAAAGTATAATTTTTGAGAAAACGTTTCTATTTGGTTCACGCTTCCAAGACTTCCGTCATGTAAGAGGATTAATAGTGCTGTTTCTCCTTGGCATCCTTTTTTTCTGAAACGTTCTTTTTTCTTTTTTTTCCTTGAGAGGAAGGGAAACGGGACATCCGGCAAACGTTGCCTTTTACTGTTTCTTCCAATAAAATGGCGAATGGCAACCCTGCTAGTATGCGTGAGATGTACAAATTCTTCACCTACTCTACGCCTCGTTCCTCACATTCATTTTTCCATAATTGTTTCAAAGCGGTTTCACCTATGGTCTCACTCGTCTCACAAAATTTCACTTTTTAAAGATCTACCTGCGTTGCGTGCTTGTGGTCTATCAAAGTCTGACGAAATCTACATTTGAGCCGTGCGTACTTTCAAACAGAATAACAGAATCCAACTTCATGTTAGTCTCTAACGAACTGGAATTGGAAATTTCAGTTCGGTTCTATCATATGCCTTTTTTGTCAGTTGTTGAACTTTCTCCGTAAAAATGTTCGGTAAAAATATATGCATCTTTTTACTCTGGATTTAGCGTAACATTTTGAACTATAATTTCAATGTTATCGCCGTTGAAAAATGAGTTAGTACGCGATCTCAAAACTTGAGACTCAGATCAATGGACTCCGACGATGTACCTACCACGTTCATTACTTTCATAGTTTTGGTAATACTATAATACATACTAATTTATACTAACTAAGTAAGCTTCACAGTGTGCAAGTGTGCTTTACGGTTAGGTGCTGTACCGTTGGGAACAACATCCTCAAGTCTTCCGAGTCTTCCTGCCGAAATAGAACGTACATCATATAGTAATTTATTAGTATAGTATTTATTAATTTATGAATTTTGTTTATTTAAATAGTTTTATCACACTTGAGCGTGAGCGTGGCTGCGGCAAAGAAAAAATAAACACGAGACTTTCATCCTGTTATGATATAACAAATGTAGGGACAGGGACCACCAACCAACAATTGTTTCATTCTAGTTGAAATTTGTAAAATGTGGAATGTTCAAAAAATATGAGCATCTACTTATAGAACATGAAACACGATCATGTAGTTTATAGACTGATAAAATTGAGCTGTAGATGTAGGAGACAATTGAACGACTTGCGGTTGGCGATGAGAAGCAAATATAAACAGACATAAAGGCATGGCATAAGGGCAGACGAGAGACGACTAACCCATTTGTCCAGGAATCTCCTGTTGGCTGAATGTGCGTGTGAAACGAAGGAAGGGAAAGATCCCACAGCGGAGGCAACTTTAAGCAAGGAAACGTAGAAAAGGGAATAGCGGACGAAAAATAGAGAACAGCGAACATTCAAGATTTGCTTGAGGAAAGTTTTGCTAATGTCGCAATGCGTCTGTTCCGTTGTGGAGACAAAGGGCTCGTGTCGATGCCAAAAGAGAGGCTTTTCAGCCCTGACTTTCACTTTTCTTCGTTCATCCTATCCGACGAAGTGAGTGTATAGTAGCAGCCAGTGTAACACGGATAAATCCGCCCCTTAACTTTCCATAAGCCATATAGTACCCAAAATTCCCCGTCTACGTGCAGCACCACAAAACGGTCTCCATAAAATGGAATTTATTATTTCAAATGCAAAATTTTAACGTCACAAGTTCCAGTGCCATCTTGACCTGCTGTGCATTTACTTTCGTATTCTAAACATTTCAAAATGCCACACACTACTCGTCGTCTCATTTTCCTAGGGGTTCTGATGACTACCATTCTCTATATTATGTGTGTTGCGCTACAATCTAACTTTTGGTGTCTTCTATAAAAGTTTCCGCTTTATGGGTTGTTCTCAAAGCAATTAGCGTCTCATTGAGACAGCACCTTTCAAAAAATATGTACCAAGACGACAATTCTCAAAAAAGCAAAGTTTGTCCTACCAAAGTTTTTCTTTCGCAAAAATTCAAAGACATAATGAGGAAAGAGATACTACAATTTCTGTAGGACCAATGCATTAGATACTTTAGATAAACTTTGTCAGAATGGTAGGGTTTACGTCAAAGTTGAAAAAAATAATTTAGGAAAAACTTTGAAAGGAAAGAGCAGGAGTGAAGTAGTAAACTAAGCAACGGATCCCGTTCCCGTACTTGTGGCTCACAAGGTTCGGATAAGTGTAGAGTCAAGTGAAAGCATGAAAAGTAAAAGTGTCACTTTCTTGGAAAAATCTCCACTGTCTCTTTATCAAATGAGAAAAGGAAACAAGGATTGACAAAAAAGAAATAGATATGTCAAAAAGACTTTTCAATTGTTTTTCTTCGTCTGAAGAATGTATTCGAGGCGACCTCGACGTTGTTGATTCTCTCTCGGTTAGTCAGAACATGAGAAAAGTTTGTTCATCTCACCTACCAACAAATTCTCCGATTTCTTTTTCTTTCTTTCCTTTTCACTCTTGGTCTCTTGGATTTAGCAGAGAAAGTATTTCCATTGAAAACTGAAATATTTTGTATATGAGTTTAGAGAGAAGATGGAGACAGAAACTTCCTTTTATTAGCAAAATATACTATACAACCAGCACTATCCATTACTAGGGCAATTTTAGTTTCTGATCTCACATCTCACCCGCCACACAAATGCTTTGGAAAATAAATATTGTTTTGTTTTGTTTGCCCCAAAGAGTGGAACTTGTACAATTCCCTTCGCTTATCTCATCTGTGTGGCAGTGAATGGGAAAATGTGAGATTTTCATCTGCTTTCTTGGTTGTTGTATCCTGCCGAGGATCTGAATTGAGGCCTTCTCATTATCCTCCCTCCCTTGGCACTTGAGTATGTTAAGGAAAGGAAAGACGTGAATCAAGATCTACAATCTTGATAACACTGTCTCCTTCCTCTAGTAGTTGAGGGCACAAGCATCCTTTCAGCAGACAGGATGAGATTGAGAGCATTCGAGAGGACTTGAGTAGCAGTTCCACATCTCCCTCGAGTGTAAACCACTGCAGATGGGAAAGATAGAAGGCACACCGCATTGCATTTGATCGATTTCTCATTTCAGCCTTCTTCAACGACTTCCCAACATTCAATCGTCTCAGAATCCGAACAGATTTTGATAAAAGCATGCTACATCAAGAAATCACACCTTGTTCATCATCCCCTCAACACACTTCACTGCTCTACCACTTCTTCATTTTGCCAAAAGTCTCAAAATCCTCAACTCTTTGTAAGATTCCATTATTGTGAATTGCAATCGTAGAAACCAGGAAGGGAATAGAATTGAATTGAAAGTCAAAAGGCAAATGCTGCAGAAACTCTAGGACAGGCAGACGCCATCATTGTGCACCCGAGACAGTATAAATGCACAGCAGCAGCTGCTAAATGGAATCGGTTTCGGTCCTCTCTCGAGGACGCTGCTGTAAATATTTTGTAGCATTTTGTAATTGCTGTTCTCTTGAACAGAGCCATTGATATCTTGATCCGGAACATCGAGCTGGATAGAGACACTCCATCACTAAAGAGAATGTCAAGTAGTCGCAAGTGGTCGTGGTTTGGTGGTCCCAATAAAGAAGTACTAGAAAGACGCATTAGGATTCACGACAGGAAATCCTTACAAGAGGTCCTATAAGCTATAATGAATTTTAAAAGCTTCCCAGGATGAAAATGGGAAAGTCGTTCCGTCAGACGTTTTGTACTCACTCATTCAGTCACTCACTTATACACTCTCTTCACTTTTGTTTCCGCCACTTCTTCCTTAACTGAAGTAACTGTATGAACTCGAAGATGGAGAGAAACACTCGAGACCTACACAAATGCACCACGGAATGCAAAAGAGGATATTTAAAAAATAAACGAGAAAACGCACGAGGGTATGTAGCCATAGATGAAAGAAATGAACAAAATTTTTACGTAGTACGAAAGAAAGAGAAAGAAAGAGCACTCTTGACTCAAACGGCATTCATGATGGACTCTGGAATAAAACTAAGGCATAGAAACTGCAAGGCAGCGGAAACAGACGCACAATGAAAGCAGGCAGAAAAGAAAGTCTACGATGCAACTTGAGCAAACAAGTTGTAACGACACGAAGCATTGAAAGCACAGAAATGAAAGTGGCTGGAGAAATTCACTTGATTGTGAATTTTTTAGTGGGTATCTCTGAAACTCTTTGTCTCTCAAAAAAACGCGGATACTTTTTCTTTGATCCCATTTGAACAAATTGAAATTTGAAAGCAAAACTTTCCGTAGAAATTTTTTTCTCGTGCTGGATTTTTATGTGAGTGTTGTTGGAGTTGGCGTTCAGAAACTGTTAGTTTCCTACAGTTTTGGTAATTGCCAAAGAATACGGGAATGTGCTGGCATACAAAGCAAAGTGAAACGGGATTGGAATTCCGAATGCAGGTACTGAGTTACCGAGTTTGTGGAGTGACTCCCAGCAGCAGTCGCAGTTACCTAACAGCTACTGTTATCATATACACACAGCGCATTTCCTTATCTTCTTTCTCGACCCATTAGTTTTTGGGGAAATATGCTACAGAAATACCTGTCGGCACTCACATTTACACCTAACCCCGATGATTCCTCATTACTCTCATACTAGCTTTTTCTGCTCCTTGTCGCTTTTTACGTTCTCTACTCAACCTTCTCCCTTTGTGTAATACTAAAATATAGGTATACAAAAGAATCTATAGGTTTTCAATGTACAGAAGCGAGCTCACAACTTCTTTATTGAATTATCGTTACTAATACCTTGCTAACGTCCATAGCGTCGACGTTGAAGATGAAGGACGGATGGAGAGTACTAGAAAATGTGCATTAGTATTAGTAGCCATTGGAAAAGGAAGTGAGGAAGGTTGCTCCTGGAATGCAATGGAGGACTGAACGTGCCTTGTATAACAATTTCCCGACAATCCATCTTGCCAAGTATACTAGTGAATTAAAAGTAGAGAACCGTTACGCGGCTGTGATCATAAATCTTTAGCTTTTTAAACCGTGTGGACCACATGCACACACGTTGTGTGACCCTTCAACAGCCTCTTGCCTTTGAAAGCTTGTTCCATGTTCCTGTGGCTTCCACAGACATAGACACAGCAAGGAACATTTCCTATTCACTCTTGGTGGTGTGTGCCAAAACCCTGAGCAAACACCGAAAAACCTTCTAGTTCTGCTCGTTTGCATAAGCTGGGAGTTCTGAATGAAAAATCGTAAGTTTAAAAGAAACCCGACGTTCTGAGCATATACAGGGAAGAACCGAGTGTGTATTTATTCTTCAACTTCATTTCCTTTTCCCCTTATAATACTGTTGATGCCAAGATATGCTAATTGTAGTTGTATACAAAACATAGAATTCGGTTACACAATAGAAAAATGTAAGCGCTAAATTGTTATTACAGGTTTTTTTTATTACTAGTCATGGGAATAACACTGCGTAGTAATACACATAAAACTATACAATTGACATGCTAAACATGTTCTCCAGATAACAATATTGACGACATCGAAGGTTGGCAATATACAAGTAAAGACATTTTCATCAACGAAAGATAATGAAGAAAAATGTTGGTTTAACTTATTTTTGTATAAAAATGGGAAAATAATGAAGACAATTTTCGTATGCTTGTTTAGGATGAAAAGAATCAAATTCTAGTAACGAATACGTGGCTTAATTTGGTAAGTGAAATCTTCTGAAACCACAACGTGTACGTACCTGTGTGAACAAACAATGATTATTAAATATTCCCTTTTTGCCCTGAAAACTATTGGTGAAATCTTTGTTCCCTCACGTCCACGTACTAGTCCCTTTTCACGCAATATTTATGCGCGTTTTATGTCCCATTATTCAGTCTTTGTCTTCTTGCAGTGCTTTTAGTTGAAACTCTATGATTTCTTCTTTGTCATATTTCAATTCCAATTTCTTTAAGTCTTGTTTTCCTTGTTTGTGGGTTTGATTCACATTATAACTATATAACGTATACTTTTCTGACTTGCACAGTTGTTTCCGATAATGACAGTATGTTCAGTTATAAAAGAAAACCGTGATAGTGACGAACACTTTAATTATACATGTCGTGCTATGATTTGTCTGTGTTCCACCACATTAATATTACTACAACCATTGCTTGTAGACGTACCCCTTCAAAATGATTCATTTCACCCCGTGTATCTTCCAGTAATTCATTATTGGTTTATGGTTTCCTTTATCTGAATGTTCACAAATTAATTATACATGGTTATTGTTCTTATATTCCGAGTTTTTAGTATTCTTGGGTGTCCCATTTGTTATTGGCGGTTGGCATTCGCATTCATTGTGTTTGTGTGGAAAAAATTTAAATGTCTATGTCCTATTCTATTTGAAATTCTGTGCACTTCTGTCTTATGTCATGAACGTTACTACACAACGTTATTTCATTTTTTCATGAATGCATTGAAGAGGCGTTCTATGATAAAAATAAAATTGTCACAGAATTCAATAATGGAAAAAATTTAAATTTTTAACACTGTAACCCTGAACCCTGCAGCCTCACTGATTGTGTTTCCACAGCGTGTTGCAGCATTTGGTTACCTGATGCGATAACCTTGTTAATTAAACTTAGTTGGTGTTTATGATCCTTCAAAGTCACAGTGATTCCGAAGTTTCGTCTTTCTTGATGATGTATACTAGTGCTGTCTGAAATCTCTATCTGTCTCTATCCATCCATAAATCCATCCAAAATTCAAAGTCTTATATAGTCGCTGTCTGTTTAGCGCGAGCCTCTCTCGGGCTCAATCTCTATAGTATGTCTATCTATATATCTCTCTCTCTCTTTATCAATATTATAATGACTGTTGACATAACTTAATGAGTTTTGCTACGTTGAGAATGATGCAGTGTATGTTGCGTGTATGTGACTTGGTGTGTACTTTTTCAATTTTGTTTACAGTGTTTGTCTTTTCCTCGACATAACCTCATTACGTTTACCAAAAAAAAGAAAATTGCATTTCAAGTTTATAGCAAACACAATTTTTGACGAAAATTGTTTCCCTATTTTTTGCATGTAAACCCCTGTTTATTGTAAAGGACGAGAAGAATCAGCTCCTTATCACTAACATTTGGCTGCGATTGGTGAGTTCATTTCACCTAATCCAAATCAAACTTTCAAATTTTTGGCTCCAAAAAATTTATTATTATAATTTTGGCTTCCAATTACAATGTCAACTTACCTATACTTACAAATTATCCGATGGGACTTTGTAATATTATGATGCTATACAGTTTTATTGTTTAAAATCAAACTTTTATATTCTCAAAACATTTCCTTTCCCATCATTCTCCCAAAAATAACCTACTATCCTTCAATCTCAATTTTGCACATTTTTGTTTGCCAAATTTCTATCTGAAACAAACAACACGTTTTGCTGTAGCTGTAGTCTCAATTTTGTATTCTCTCTCTTTGTCTCTCTCTCTTCTCTTCTATAATATATTTATCTCAATTTTTCACTTTCCAATTACATGCTAATGAACTAACGACTACCCACGTTTTCATTGCTTCGAAAGTATTTTTGGAAGCTGTTCAAATACGAATATATTTTTCTTCTACGTTTATCGACACATTTTCAGTTTTAACCTTGTCTAGGTTTTTTGTGCACGAAATCCTGTCTCTGTCTTATCTATGCTGTTCCCTATACCAACTTCTCCCAGACATAGACATTTGTTTTTCATCAACATTCAAATCAACTTTCTACCTTAAAGTTGCTCGCTCCATCCATTCATTTGCAATTCTCCTCGTAAAAAAGAGTTTGTTCTTAAAAATTGTATGTCGTTTTGAAATCAATATTTAATTTCCTGAACTTGAGGATCTACCAAAAGAGAGAAGAAAATCTGGAATTTTGTCAACTTTCAGTACCATTAACAATATACAATAAATGTAATCAATTTGTTCAATGCCTTGTCTGCTTTTTGTAGGGCTACGGCGTGTAAAATGTGTAACATATAATGCTATTAGTCCCGTAGGTAGGAAATATTGTTACGTTCCGTAATAATAATTGTGAATAATTGCATAATAAACTCGCATGTTTCTGACAAGATATTGTATAAATAGTGCAAAATTTACAAATGTAGCACTACTTCGGTTATCGTCCAGGAGTCTCTTATTTTGAAGTGAAAGTTTGAAGTAGATAGTAATTGTAATAGAGAATTCTTTGCTTGATCACGTCTTGCGGCTGGGACAGTTTTAAATGATTATTAACATAGTGTAGTGCGCGACAGCGTATATTTCCGGTTGTTAAATACAAAATAACATTAATAGTATCAAAACAATACGCACGTAGATATGGTGATTTTCTTACCAATTCGTTTAAAACAAGGACTTACTTCTTACCACGACTTTCTTACTAAAGGACTTTCTTACCAAAGACTATTGGGTCACTAAACCCCTGGGCCTGACCTAACACCTATAACCTAATGAAAATAAAGAAATAATATTATACAGCATTCGAATGTATACATCAAAATTCGACAACATTATACTTAAGAACTTCAAAGGATAAAAGAAACGTTGACATACAGCATGTGTTTTAGTTGGGGGGGGGGGGGGCCAACGCCCCAGTTTTTTGCGCAACCCCTGGTTGACAAAATTTACTTTGATCACCTCGCTCCACCCCTGCCCTGGCCGCGTTTGTGGCTCTCCCGTATGGTAAGAGAGTCTCTGGTAAGAAAGTCGGGAAACCCGCATGTTGGACTTTATATGTCTGTGATTTGTGATGGCTTTCTTCTTTATCATCTTCTTAACTGTTTTTGATGATTGCTCTACTAATACTATAGACTATAAACTTTCCCCCGTAACATTCCGTTCCGCGACAAGCATCTCTGTTTCGATAGTAGTAATATTTTAAAATATGTGCAGTATTAATGCTACGTGATAATAAGACATTTGACACAAAAAGGTGGCTTAAATAATCTAGAATTACCGGACGAATGTAAACAATTGAGCACTTTCTTAATACACAAATAACATTTGACTATGCCAGGCATCTTGCTTTCTTCCTTCACATAAGAATGAAATGCTGCGCTAGTGATTTACTTATCACCAAACATTATGCCGCTTGTCCTCATTGGATTAAATTTTGGTTCGCTGTGATGTGATATGATGCAATGTTACGTGATCATGCGACCCTACTTAATATATACATAGTATAGCAGAATTGACTATTGCCTTTCGAAAGCTTTGGTGCTTGAATGGCCTTTCGTACAGTCGTACTGAATATTTTAATATTATGTACACTATTTTCTGTGCTGAATAATGAAAAACATTTTATTATGAAAAATAATCTGTGCATTTTGATTTGCAGACTATGGTTTCTTTATTAATAAAGTAGTTGTTTCGTTTAAGAGCTGCATTTTTATTTGTCACTAATATCCTATTAACCATTGTTCTTAGAGAGATCTCAAACTTTTCAGCAATGGCTTGTGGGTATTATATTAAAAATGAATAGTAGTTCCACGTGAACGAGTGGCATCCTTGCGCCACACCAAGGGAGGGGAGAAAATTACAAGGGAATGAGTTGAAGGAGAAAGTTGCGTGGAGCCGTAGGTGTTCCAGATGCCGTTGTTTTGGTGAATGGAGATGGAATGCGGAGAAAGCGGGGTTTTTGTACATCATTCCATTGCTGAATAGTCTGAGTCTTTTCATGTGCCTTCAGTTTTTGCTCCTTTCCTTCCCTGACTCCTCGACTGCCAGTGCCACGGGCTGAGTGCCAAAGCACATGTGCACTCGTATGAATCGAAGTGCGAGAGACTGTAAAAAATCGTTAGGAGAAAAGCGTGGAGAAAGTTCAAACTTTCTCCAGTCGATCTCCCTGACATCTGTCCGCAATGCGAAGAACAAATTTGCACATGTACAAGCTTTTAGCTCGTGGTCTGGCATGTAGATTTCACCTGATATTCTGCATTCGTGTTTGCCACATGGTCATTTTGGATGCCGCTAACAAAAATCTTTATTCTTTTCTCGGGAAAATATAGGAATGGAATGACGCCAACCTAAAATGGAACAGCACCGATCATGGCAATATAACGGATCTTCGAATCCCACCACATCGAATTTGGAAGCCTGATGTCTTAATGTACAATAGGTCAGACCAAAAGTTTTAAATACGGTCTATGTATGCTTCAGAAGAACCCCAAGTATTACGTACAACAATAATAATGTTGTTGATTTGTAGTGCCGATGAAGGGTTTGACGGTACCTATCCTACTAACGTTGTTGTTCGAGAAAATGGAAGCTGCTCCTACATCCCTCCAGGAATTTTTAAGAGTACTTGTAAGATTGACATTACATGGTTCCCGTTCGATGAACAAAAGTGCGAAATGAAATTCGGCAGTTGGACTTATGACGGTTTTCAGGCGAGTTTCTCTCATTGTCGACAAATTCAAGCCCTCAAATTGCGACATAAAAAGCGTGCTCATTGTCTGAATCTTTTTCACTGATTTATTACTGAGCGTACCTCAAAATCACACGCTCTTTAATAGTTTGATAGCTGACTTTCAATAATTTGAATTTACAGTTGGATTTGCAGCTTCAGTCTGAAGAAGGCGGAGACGTAAGCAGCTTCATAACAAACGGGGAGTGGCAATTGAAAGGTATCAGTTGGATTCAAAATACTTTTTCAGTGTCATAGCATTTAACTTTTATTATAATACTTCATTCGTGACTCACAAATTTACAAGCATCTTGACAGAAGCTAATTGTGATTTTTTAAATGGCAGTTACTTAGACTGGTATCACTTCTTGAGTTTACTTGACCAATACACGTCATGTTGAATACTCATTATTATGTATTCCAATATAAATTAATGATGGTTTCATTTGCCCACATTACAATCATAATAACTAGGAGAAACGTAGAAAAAATTATGAAGTCAGTCTTACTTAGTCTTACTTTAATGTGTTGCATGTATACATAGTACATTGTGTTTGGTTACCATTTGAGCAGTTAGTTGGGAAAAGAGCACACAAAAAGTTAAAGAAGTGTGAAAAATAAGGTATGATAGTATGAATTATGAATGCAGGAAATTGGAATACAGATAAAAGGAAGGTGAAATAGGCCTTAGTGATCGAGCGAGGGCGGGAAGCGTACTGCACTATAGTAAATGCAGTTACGAGAGACCTACTTTATTCCTCGGGAGTTTCCAGGGTCCTGTGGGTCAGACTGTGAAAATTTTCTGTGGCCCACAATCTAGTGTAAATGTTCCTACAGGCCGTCTTTGGTTGGAGAAGTTGAAAGGGACTGGAGACCAGGGGCTATCGATTTTTGAGAACCAGTTCATTGTACGAACTTGGAGGGGTGTACTCCCCACTCCACCGATGACTACAACTTTCACTTTACTTTCTCTTCAATCACATCATTCACGGATTTCCTTGAATCATTAAGTCTCTTCTTCAGTTCATTACCACATTTCAGTTTCACCTTTTGCCATCAATTCCCACTCGTTTCCGAAATTGTTTGTTTATGAGGGCCCTTATGACTTTCACCCCATGACCCATGATTTACAATAAAGCAATGAAGTGTGCTTAACCGTTACAAGTGAAGACGAATGAGACCCCTTTGATTACTTCAATACTAATTAACTCTCGTTTCGTTTTCTTTAGAATAACGTTCTACTTATTTAAATAGTGTGATAAAGTCCTAACAGTGTAGGTTGTTTTTGAAATCATTCCCATCTCCGAGGTTAATGAAACATAGTTTTAAGGCCAAAATTTGTTCTGAAAACATTGGTGTGAGCGTAGCAATGAAATCAACTCATGATACTGATTCCATTTTTCAGAAAACATACACTTTTTCCATATTATTATGTATTACAGTCAGATACTGTTTCAGTATAATATTTCTAATTATTTTACATTGGAGGGACGTTAACATAACATGATGAAAACCATGATGAAAAACCAATTTTCAATCACGTTTTTGCGTATTGAACGTTCATCCTTTTCGCATTTTAATGTATTTTTGGAATTCAGTTTTGAATATTTTATATTTTTGTAGGAGTGCCGGGAAAAAGAAATGTGAATTTTTATACGTAAGTGATTTTTATTGTACTTTAAAATCGTCCCAAAGTGCTACGGATTTCATGAAAATTTGTAATGCTGTTGTTAGTTGTTACCTCTTCTGATACTAGGAGAAGGCAAACATTTCTTGGGATGAATTGACTTTTTTTATAAGTCCTTTTGTACGTCTTTTGACTCTGAATTTTGAATTTTGATGATGATAAAGGTGCTGTCCAGAGCCATATGTGGATATAACATTTGTGATTCACATACAAAGGCGTACACTATACTATTTCTTCAATTTAATCGTTCCTTGCGTCTTGATCGCCTCAATGGCTGTGCTTGGGTTTACACTGCCTCCCGATTCAGGAGAAAAATTATCTTTAGGTAAAACAACAAGTAATCTTTCTATGTTTCCATTTTATTTGTTTCTTTTGCTGAAATCATTTTTTGTTCTTCCATCTTTAATCATCCTCCTTTTTCCTCACATTTAACATTACAAGTGGTACAGCTCAATTTTAGGTTAAACTATTTATAACAAAATGAACACTATTGTGGGTGAATCCCTAGATTATTTTTCATAGGACTTAACAAGAATGTTATTAATAATAATTCATAACTATATACGCTTTAGTTTTTCGCTACATATTGTGTGTAACCTTTAATTCCCTGAATCTAGCATATTATTCTTAAGTGCATTAAAGAATGAATTAGGACCTACAGCATAATATTATGGTAAACTATGATGACAAAGTCACCGTACATAAAATATGTGTCAAACAAGTAATTAAAATGCATTATTTTCTTGATATTATAAAAAGATTTTGATAAACAGAAGTACCCGGGAAGAGGAACGTCAAATACTACACCTGTTGTCCTGAACCATACGTGGATGTGACCTACACTGTTATAATTCGTCGGCGCACCCTCTTTTACTTGGTCAATCTTATTGTCCCGGGGGTCATGGTGTCTTCAATGACACTTCTAGGATTCACTCTACCCCATGAGTGCGGTGAAAAGCTGACTTTAGGTATATACTTAATAAGATGCTGTTTTGGGAACTCGATTCGTCTCTGCTGGAAACTTACATGATTAAAAGCAGAAGGTTCTCAAATTTTTTGAAATGTACTTCAAAAGTAGATTAGCATTAAATTGACGATTAAAAAATGTGATCCAGATACTGCCATTATATGCGTGAAACTGCATGTGTATAATAATGGAACAAACTTACTAAAATTGTATGTAGATTGAAATCAAAGTCAAAGGCATTCTGGGAATTCCTAAGTGGCACTGGAAATTCAAATTAGTGTTATTAATTTTTTTCGACGGAGACTGGGACCCTCTGGCCTTGTAGGAATTGAGCACAACATTTGCTGAGATCATTTCGAAGGGTTCGACTTGTTTGTATCTGTTTTCTTCCCTTCGATTTTCTGGGACAACGGATCGATTCTTCAAGCGTAGACTCTGCGGTGCAACGTTGCTACGTCATCTGTGCTCCTGCTTTCGTCTCTTTTTCGTGGTTTTTGACTTACTTTCTCCTTTCTTTCACGTCCACCCACAGCTTCTCCATACGAACGCATGACTTTTCATAAAAGCGTAATATTGCTATTTCCTATCCATGTTGTTACCGATGACCTGGAAGCTGGAACTACTATGCGTATGCTTCACCAGTGTCCACAACCAGGCACTCATCTAGTTTTATAGATAAGAATAATAAATTCTACGGAGCTTGGCAAATGGCAAGTCATAATATAATAACGAGATGTTCCGGTATCAAATCCTCGAGATGTCTTCCTTTTGTAATGTTTAATCATGTCTTCTAACAAACACTTTGTATAGTTACATAATGCTATTATTAATATTGGTGCACGTATACGGTGTACTGTACAATATACCGATTTACTTTAATATACAAACTATTCTATACTGCTATTATTACGTACTCACTCGAGGAGTCGTAAACATTAGTTTCTTTATCACGTTTCGACGAAAAATGAATGAATGAATAATATGAATGAATGCGTGGGTTATTAGACGTATGACTGAGTGAATGACTGCATTTTTTTTATTATATTTATGTACTACAACACAAAAACGCTATCCTTGTGCAGTGTAAAGGGAGTGTAAAAATTTATTCTTCTCGACTCCATTCTTCATTGTAAGATGATATATTGTAATTTATACTGTTTATTCAGCATACCCCATTTTACCTTACGTTTTTTGTCATTTTGTTGAGTAACACAGTTTACTCTGCTTCAATTCTCCTTATCCATATTGCTTCATTTTTAAATACTTTCTTTACTTTTTATTGTTCGTATGGAGTACAGTATTTTTGAAAACTATTTTTGATGCTGTATTTGATTAAAATATGAATTTTGACCTAAACAATTTTTCCTGCTTTTCTCTACAGGTGTGACAATATTACTTAGTTTAACAGTGTTCTTAAACATGGTCGCAGAAACAATGCCAGCAACCTCAGAAGCAGTGCCTTTGCTAGGTAAAAAAATATCTTTTCATGTTTTTAGTGTCGTCGAAAAACACGAAAGATAACTGTAGTTTTGTCTCTTTGTCCTACAAAATAATTTGACTGTTGGCTCTATGTTTTGTCTTTTTAATTTTGAATTTTTGTTGACGTATAATTTTGAAAAGAATTATTCTTTTTTATTTGAATCACTATGAAATGACTATGAGCCAGCTCGTTGTACGTATTCTGTCCATCTATCGTAAACATAAAAATCCAAAAGACTGTCTTTTATTGTCTTCCGCGCTGCAGATGCTTGACTCGTATGTCATGTCACTATATTCCGTCTGTACGTTTCTTGCTATTGGCTTTTTTACTGGTCTCTTGATTCCATCAATTGTCTCGTTTAGATCATGTAGCCCGTACTTCCATTGCAGACTTACCGTCGGTTTTCGTACTAATCCAATAATTGCAGATGTTTCTTGCTCACTAGCGAAAATCATATTTAGTTACTAGTTCCGTTCGCCCCAATTAAGCTAGCATTGTCACTTATCATCAATTATCACCCTGCCCAAAAACTCATTATTTCAACTTTTAACCATTATATATGATATTTACTATGTCTGTACACGAATCGTTGCCCAATGAAAGCTCGAACCTATCCCTCAATACAACACTATTAGTGTGCATACTAAAGAATTTAATTAGCGAATCGAATCAGATCTATTCTAGCCGAATGTGCCATAAGATTTTTTGCAAGCTATATTAATGTAAAGTCTGAACTGAATGTAGAATTTGCACAAAATGATAATGATAATTGAAGGGCGATTATTTAATCAGACAGATTGCTAAATCGTTTTATTGTGTCACTTAACCCATGAAATGACCTCCTTATACTATTCGCATTATTGTTATTATTAGAGTAATAATTTCAATACAATGATAGTCGGAATGATTAGAGTAAAATGTCTGTCGTACGTGGCTTCATCGCATCGCTGTCCGTCCCGTGGAAAGTCTTTTATGGCATCGCACTACCAAAAATTGAAACTAACTATCAATTTGGACCGTGAAATGTTCGATTGTATTGAAGCAGTTGTTGGTTTCTTCATTTGTTGTTTGGTTAATTGTTTGTTTCTGATCTCTAAGTCAATAGTCGCGATATTACAACAAATTTCTAATGTCAATTATGTGAATGAAGTCTGATATATGCCTCGTGGAAATATAAAACTTTTCTGCCATTAGATTACTAGAGTTCAACTTCCAAATCGGTATCCAAAATTTTTCTTTCATAAATTCCTCCTACACAACACATCTCATTTTATTTCACGAGTTCTTATAGTTCCCAAATTTTGAGAATTTAACGGAAATTGTCTGAAACCGAAGTGTTCAAAAATTTACTGCGTTCTCTGGTAATCCTCTATTGGCATCAGCTCATATTCAAACAAGTGAGACACCAGAAACTTGGGATAATACTATACTCTATATTCACGCATTTTAACGCTAATAATTCCAAAAGTACCAACTATATTTAGCAATAATATTTCTGAATGTTCATTGTAATAATAAAGAAAATCAAAAGTGACTATGATTTTATGATAATGATAACCGAGTACATTTCAAAAAGTTTGATAAAGGAATAGCTCAGTTACAAGTAATTTCAATATATTTATTATTGCTACTGTACAGTAGAAAATCATAGGTTTTGAAGAATTTTAGTTGCCCAAAGCGCACAAATGACATGAATGAACAGATTTTCTTGCGAGCAAAGGAAGAATTCAATTTTATAAATATCATGGTCAAAATCAAAGAGGTTCATCTATTATTTAAAAAAAGTCATGATTGAAAATCATTGGTTGGGTTTGGGTTGAATGACAGGATAAACATTGTAAGATGACTACATGATAGATCTATAGAGGAATCTCTTTATACCTTCGAATTCGAAACATGAAGGGAAAGTAGAACAAAAAAATATAGAATGGAAAGAGTGATTATTGGAAAGTGAGCTTCACTTCGATATATTGTTCGGTCTTTACTCCTTACCTTAGCGATGAAGAAGAATACGCAATATGATGCAATTTCCAGGGTACTAAAACGTATCGCTGATATTCCGTAGGATTTTTTGGAGTACATTGCACTTGACGTGCGTCTGTGTCTGTCTTTTCAAAGAAAAGAGAACAGAAGGAATCGGAAATCAGAAGAGAAAGTAACCAAACTTTAGGAGATTACAAACTGTGTATGAATTGATGTATGGATTTACGCAAGATGTTTCTCCAATCTCCATCCTTTAACCTCCTTTCAAGCTATTTATTATATTTTCCGTCAACCAATTCGTTTCTTTTTCTTGTATTTCATTTTATGCTATATGCGTATATCACATGAAACCACGGAAGGATTATGATGTCTACTATTTATATAGAAGCATTTTGTTTTGGGCATTTGGGCAACTAAAATTAAATTCAAACATGTAATATTTATATATCAGAGTTAAACTTATTCGCAAGTGGCTTATTGTAGTTGGAAACATGCGGTTTCTCTACATTAATTAAACGTTGGAAGTTTTCTTTTCGCCGCAGGTGTGACGATTTTGCTTTCTTTGACTGTATTCCACAATCTGGTGGCTGAAACTCTTCCACAAGTTTCGGATGCTTTACCAGTTCTAGGTATAACAAAACATAATGTGCTTCATTCAGTGCTTTACTGCTTTCCTTTCGTTCACTTAACTTGACGTCATAAATTCCTTGATTCACTCACTTAATATCAGAACAAGATCATCATGAAAACTAATGTAATGTATCCCTTATTGAGCATATTCAACATCTTGGTATCTTATAAACATAATATTGGTTTACATTTTGTATTCCCATTAATCTCAAATATTGGCAATTTTATAACTTGTGAGCTTTGTGTATTTAATATTCCACTAATAAGGACGAAGCTAATGCCAATCCCACATGTCGATGTCGATCTGTTAAATTTTCACCTTGTATGAACGATTTTGAAACAACTTGACACATATATGTAATTTTTGAATTTAATGCCGTCTTGTATATCTCACCCGTCTTGTTGAAACTGAAAAGCCAGTAATTATCCTCAAATCAAAACTTTTGAACAACTGAACTGAACTGAATTAATTTAGCAAGTCACATTTTGTGGAGAGTAATGATGATTGACGATGATGAAAAATTTTATCTTTCCAACTCTGTGAAATTTACTTTTATTATTTTACGGAAGGAAAGTATATTATATTTTTAAAATCGATTTCATCATCCCAAGCTTCTGGACAAAATCTCACATTTTGAAAATCAGCTGAATCACCTTAAATCCTTTTGGTCCATTGGACAGTGGTCGTTTGGATACCGTTAATATTCCGCGGTATGTGGCCCTTTGCCGTTTTTGGCTTTTGGGTAAGATGGACATTTAATGTGTTTTTTGGACAAGGGTGCAAGCAGGATTTCTTGTTTGCCATCGTTTTGTCGTTGAATTTTTAAATTTTAAAACAGCTTATTATTTAAAACTCGTGCAAAAATGAGATATTTTCAATTCTTGCAACTTCCTATATAATTAGGACTTTTCCTGTTCCTCCATGTCAACTCTGCTCTTTCTGGACTCGGGGAAGACTCCTTTATGTCTTGCCCTGAGGATTTTTATGGCATGAAAATCACTTTTTTGAATGTAGATTGTAGTCAATTTTTCATTAACGTCGTTGTACGTCTGAATGCGGTTTTTCTCTTCTTAACTCTATTTTTCAATTTATATAGCTACTAACTACATTGTATGTTGTCTTCACAATATCAGAAATCTATGCAATTATATACACTCGTTTTTTGCAATATTTTGTATAACTTAAACTTACAAACTTGAAAATGTATATTTTACCATTTTTAAATTCTTCTGGGTGAAGTCGGGCATGTTCATCCCTCTGGTTTTTGACAATTTTTGGAAAACTTCAATTTGCAAGTGGGCAAATTTGAGACTGTGCATTGACTTCACTATTGCGCCTGTTGGCTAAGTTGTCCGGTGCAGTGATTGCGCGTTGCATTGCATTGCATGGCTTTGTGTTCATCAGCTCCTCCCTTCTCGTCTCATAAAATGTGTTTCAAACGTAACGCCTTGGCGACAGATTTTGTAGTTATACAACGTTTCCATTCTTGACGTCGTAAAGTATGTTGCTTGAATTCAAAATCTGTAATGTGCTTTGAACTTGTGGCCAAACGTATAGATATTTGTGTGTGCTGGAATTTTAGACCCTAGACGCCAGGGATAATCAGCCCTGTCGAACGGCGTATTTTCATGGAAATTCTGAGACTAAACTGATTTACTCTTTGTTTTGAGTTTTGAGTTTTTCAAATTATAGTATTGTACTGTGTGAGTTCGCAGTAGGAAGCGGATCTACTTTTTCCTTTGTTGAAGTCATGCATTTTTGTGGCGAAGGCTGATTATTACAAATATTCGTGAAAAGTCTGCAAGGATTTTATGAATTTAGTTGCGATTTAGTTGGGTAATATTTATTTTTGATCTTGCGTGTTTTGCATGAATACTGTAAATAATGACATTGAATCCCTGAAAAAATCATGACTGACTTTCGTCGTTGGATTGTGTATATTTACTCCCATTGTAAATGTTTTTTGACCATGCGTGTGGTTTTCCTTTATGGACGTTACAAACTGATTGTCTGTTTCGGACAAAGTAGCTCTCATTGCTCGCCCGGGAGCCAAATTTTGAGCCTTTGGTGTTGTAACGATTTTTTTTATTGTCTTTCGAGCCGTTGTTGTACGATAATTCAGAGTGTGTTGATATGCGATTATTCCCTGTTTCCTCCACGTGATGATGAACCTTAATACTATTTCGTGAAAATCCCTTTTTGGTCGTTTTTCCTGTCCACATAACAATAACAAATCTTGAACGATAAGATGATTTATGCTGGGTTCATGCCTTCTCTAGGTACATACTTCAATTGTATCATGTTCATGGTTGCCTCCTCCGTGGTCTCAACCATATTAATCTTGAATTATCATCATCGGTCGGCCGACACACATGAGATGTCCAATTGGGTGAGTAACTCTTTGTTTATTTCCTCTCATTTATGTGTAGTTGTTTGTACTCATTTTCGATATTTTCGTGTTATTGTAGATGTAGTATACTACTAAATGCATCATCGAATTTAAAGTTCCCAATAGGGTTGAAATTGTGAGTTGAGTTATACGGGAACTACTGAAAATGATACAGACACTTATTATTGTTAAATTTAGAAGTTCTTGAATTTCCCTCTTGAATATGCTGCGGGACAGTGGTTAAATTATAAGATCAGAGAGATGCAGCTTCAAGTCAATCTAGTGTAAATATACATAGTAGAGTTTTATTAGCACGAAATAAAACGAGATGCTATGCTTAACAATATTAGATATATATAATAATGTATTTGGTTTCGTGGTTGTATACAAAGAAGTGAGGAAGTGAGTGAGTGTGGGAGACATGTCACCATAATTTGTGGTTTGCAACTTGCAAGCAGTCCTAGACGCCGACTTTCCCCTGTTGGTTAAAGCGTTAAAGTTAAACTTTGGATTGTGTTTGGTGTAGATTCGAGTCGTCTTCTTACAATGGCTTCCATGGTTTCTGAGGATGAGTCGTCCGGGTGATAAAATCACTTTAAAGGCACTGGCTGCTACTGCCAAAATGCGGGATCAGATTCGTGAGCTCGAAATGAAAGAACGATCTTCCAAAAGTCTGCTGGCCAACGTCCTCGGTCAGTCGTGTGTTCTTTCTTACTGTCTTTGCACAATGTTCATTGCTTTACTCTTCAGATTGCATTGCTGTCCGTGTCCTCATGCGCTTGGAGGGGGATGTCCTCCCTTTCTCTAGTTTTCCCTAGTACCTAGTTAACCTTTGTCTACGTAGTTTAAGAGGAAAGTTTATTCTTATTTCCTTGAAGCAGAGAGACTTTTCGTTTGAAGGAGCAAGGAGCAGGAGCAGCCACTTATCAATGCTCCATCTCCCTCTCTCCTCAATAAATCTGAAACAAATCCAATTTCGATTGCAGTCTTTTTGTAGTTGACTCAACTGTTTTATATTTCGTGGCTATTTCCATCGTCTTGCCTACCACAAATGACAGCAAATCAAGATTTACTCCCACGCTAAACTTTTTTCATTTCCTTTTTGACAACAATACTACCAACAATTTAAGTAGACTTTAGTCACCTATTTCTGGAGTTTGCCTTTTCTCAGCCCATGCTCTTTCTGTGTCCGTGTGTGTTATTACAACACACACAAGCACTTCGGTAACAAGAATTGCTTCCTTGCACGCTGGTCTAAAAATATAGGTAAATGTACCATGCTAATGACATGCATTCATTGTTGTAGACATGGACGATGACTTTCGACCAGCCACATTGCGAACGCCGCACTCGACGCCAGGTTGGCGAATTGGTGGTTCGCATGAAGACCCGATAGCAGCGACAGTGAGTCATCATCCGTGTCTTGGAGCTCATCGAGAGCTGTCTCTTATCCTCAAGGAAATACGATTGATCACGGAGAAGATTCGGAAGGATGACGAAGCGGCAGAGGTGACGAATGAGTGGAAGTTCGCCGCCATGGTCGTGGACCGCTTGTGTCTGATCATCTTCACGCTCTTCACCATCATCGCGACTGTCGCCGTGCTTGCCTCTGCACCCCAGGTCTTCGTCCCTTGATTCAAACTTCTTCCTTATCATTCTCTGCTCCCCAGCCACCGCCATGATCACCGCCACCGCCACTATACACTTCTACATGCAACACTACTACATTCTCGCGTATCTTTTTGTTATTCACTTCCTACAAGTCTGCCACCAAAAGTCTAGGAAATGCACGGCGCCAACTTTTCTTACAATATATATCATAAAACAAATGAAAATGGCACAACCCGACACCAACTCCATGCTGCAGTTGCTGATGATGCCATCCTTCACGTCCCGTTACCAGCACTTTCTGGGCACAAATATCATCAGTCGCCTCATTCCTTCATTCATCGATTGCTCAAGTGACAAGAAGCAAAGGGAACAGAAGGAGTTCCCCATCACGATGCGAAGACTTGAACAACATTTTCCTACAGAAAGTAACAATGGGAAAGGGTGCAGCATTGAAGCTGCACGTGGAACCCAATAGACGCAAAACCAATTCAGACTATACATTCACGCTAACATTTGCTTTTTTCTACAATGTCCTTTCCGTGGCGAAAAGAAAGAAGGCCAGAATCGACTCGTCTCGTTTCCCTGTGTCCCTAGTGCTTCAATCGTATCTACTAGCGCTCCTGCACTTTCTATTGCTGATCATCCTTTGGCGTTTCTCCCGACAGATTCATTACTGCTTAAGTGCACTATTGGACAAGAAATGGACGCCGGAAGAAGACTCAACTTTCACAGACTCGTTCCACTCCTCGTGTCTCCAGCAATTCGCCACAGTTCCTCTCCTTTTCCTCCTTCATTTCACCCTTCCTCTGTACAGTCTCACTTACAGCAACTTTTTGGAAAGGAAAAAAGAACTACTTTCTTTCAAAATGCCTATGTGGGAAGGAGCAAAAGGATGATGAATGTGTTTTTCCATTGTCGGAACCTGAACGTTAAGAGTACACGTTGGAGCGTCGCGTTCCCTCGTACCACAACTATATCATTTCTCATTCCTTTCTCCCGTCGCTTCTTAGTGTGAATATCTCAACTTCGTCCATTGAATTCCATGAAAATTGTCTTCGCCGTCGTCGTTGTCGTCGTCAAGAAAGTAAAGATCCCATTTGTCCATATGGTAAAGTAGTTTGTAATACCTTTTCTCAAACCTGCCACGCTGTCTATCGTAGAACTTACTCGGCACGAGCAAAATGAGACGACCAGTACCAAGCATACTTCAAGGACGTAAAAAGAGTAAAACAGAATGCAGTGAAATGTTTTGTCTGTTCTAATTCCAAACGACGATCTTCCATCACCTCTTCAGTTCAGGCGACGAAAGACCGTTATCAAACAAAAGTGCTTTCAATAGTCCAGTTGGAAATTCTTTTGAACGTGTGTTGAAATCATTCTTCCGGGTGGCCAGAACGTCTTCATTCTGAAGTATTCTCCACACTTTCCCGAGTGAATTTTTCATCTTTTGCTCCTTGCATCAAAAAGTACCTTTTGTTTTATGTATGAACTGAAAAGCCCATTTTTTCCTGACTGATTCCCTTTGCCGGCCCAACCGGAGAAACAAGAGTACGACGGTAATGGAAAAGAAGTCGTTCAATATGAAGGAAATGCCACCTTCTCCACGGAAAAATATTGGCACATCAATGTTTAATTCATTCTGGGTGGGGTCACACTTGTCTTTCCTGCGTGTCGTTGCTACTGGTAGTCTTTTTTTGCATTCAGCCTTTCGTCCTACCTTTCATCTTTATCTGTGCAAACCGGCCGTCTCACACAGCCAGCCGAAAAAGACATGAGCCCAGATGCACTATGACCCGGAACCTCATATGACATGTACATCTCACTTCCAGCAAAAGAGCCGTATTCTCCATCCTTTTAATAACAAAACACCACATCCCTTCATAGTCGACTTCTTACTGTGCCCCAATGAGTCGTAACTCCCAATATAACAACATCACTTTTCTGTCTTCCACGTAGCTGTATTTCTTAATGACTGAGCCCCTCATTTATAGATTGTTTTGTTTAGTCTTCGCTTGTAATTGTAATCCTCCGCTCCATTTGACATGATGACTTTTCTCGTTATCGGAATGCTGACGAATTCACCGTAAGAACAAAGCCAATAAAGTGCTTCTAAAAATGCAAGCAAAAGAAGATGAGCAAATTGCTCACTTAATTTGAAAAATCCCAACAAATTACAATATGTATGTAATCGACATTGTATATTATTATATCTGACAATGACAACAAATGTGATTCCAAGTGTTTTCCAAGAAATGAGGTTCCAATTCGTGGCAATTAATACAAAATAATGAAATCAACGAATTCGTCATTAAACTACGATTTTTTAAAGGCGCCTCAGAGACTTCGAATTTTTGCTCATTAGTATTTACCATTTTTGGCATGTGAGCGGTTATTCGTCAGTGCAGTTATACTCCATTGTTGTGGAGCTCTTGATTAGATTTGATTATGTGTGATCACGATGTCATCGCAGCCAGCATGGAATCGGTTAAAGGGTTCAGTGTTTCAGCGTTAGAGTTCATCTTTCACGTTTCAAGGTTTAAATTAATTTGAATCGGCGTGAGTGCAACCTGGACAGTGCTCCTTCATTTTTTGATATTCTTTCAACATATTCAGTGATGGTTTTTTCCTCAACTTTCTTCATTCATCTTTATTACTCCTGCAATTTTACACAGTTTTTACCACAACATATTTTGGCTTCATCACTACATACGCTAGGAAACAAGAAATAAGACATGCGTTTGAAGCAAACTCAACAACAAATATACTATTCTTTCCACGGAACTCCTTTTATTGTTTGATTATTTAATAACAACAGCAACAATAACAACAAAAGCCAATGCTTCTACAACATTTAAATCACATTTCTGCTTTCAAACTAGTACATGCAACACAGATAATTCCGCTACAAATTAATATTCCCTGAAATTCTTCTTCTACTTGTTCTTCTTCTTCTTCTTCTACTTCTGCTTCGAGTGCTTCCCAGGAAAGCGAGAAGAGTGAAAATATTGAATGTGTGTTGCATATCTCTTGCAGTATTAGGCACAAAGGGCTTCTTCCCATGTGCTCGTGAACGCGTAGAAGGGCCCTTTGTTTCCTTCTCCAGTCTGCAGCCGTTGAATCATCGGATCTTCCTCTTCACAATTCTGCCTTCAACATTTTACTTCATCTTCCATCTTTGACGTTCATACGCACAGATCCAACTTGTCAAGTGTGTCGTCCATCGTCCCATCATTCCATTCTGGATTGTGTTGTGAGTCGTCAGCTACATCAACTTTTCTTCAGTTCTTAACTGATGTTTCTATCGATTTCATAATTCCATAATATGCGTTCTACATTTTTCGCTACGCAAGAGAGTGATGTTGACGACCGCTTCATAAGAGCTAAACAGAATCTAGACTTGATACATTTTGCTCAAATCGTTTATATAATGTGTTCCATGTTTTTATTAATCAAAAAGCAAATGTCACTGCACATTTGTAGCGAAAATTATCGTGAATATCTTCAAGTGTAATACCATCGATCTAGTGACTATATTCAACATTTGATACATCGTCACAAGTTCATCATTAAGCTACTACTTCGTTCATGTGGTTTCCGTTCACGTCATTCAAGAGCAACATTAATTGGGCTACCACTACTACTATCACCACAATCTGTGTGCGATTCAAGTCAACTCTGTAAGTATACTGAAATTATGTGTCTCGTTTATTCGAGAGGATGGATTCCGCCTCATTTAAATGTCTTGGTCCATTTGGAAATACCGTACGTCATTTTTATTTGCAGTGCCCGACATTTATATATACAAACCTCTGGGTGCTAAATTCTAATTGCGTAGCTCTCTCATGTTTCTATTGGGTATTCAACTTTGTGACTCTTGAATCAACTCACTCTCTCACTTCTTTGCAGCCTCTGCAATTTATTCATAAGTGCATTTAGTACAATTATACAAAATTATGTCATAAGATGTAACCGTATCAACTTTCAACCCCATGTTAAATATGTTATCAGTACATACATAATACGTTATTATTATTAAAAGGTATCCGTTTCGTTACACGAAAAGGTAATGCTAGGTCAATTGGTATTTTATCTGAAGAATGTGTATTAATGAGGACATGGACGCGTTGATTCATTTGCAACTTTCTAACTACGAGGGGCAATGTAGTAATATAATTAGATAACCTATTTATATAGCTAAATTTTCATTTTTGTTTAATTTGGTTTCAACCGTTGAAAGAACGAAAAATCCACATTGAAAAACATTATACTACTAGTATTTACTAAACATAGACAAACATGGTAGGAAAACTGTTATAAAGTTTACTTAGTGCGTTTCATACTATTCAAACTGAAACTGAAGAGTTTGAGACAAAATATATGAATTCCACAATTCTGAAAACTCACAGGGTTTTCTCCGTTATTTTTTGAAATGCGGAGAAAAATGTAAGGAAAATAATGATTTTTTTTGAACAAAATGCAAATGTCTTTTGGACAATCTCTCACCGAGCTGAAAGACAAGGAGTTAACTGACACTTTTTCCTCTTTTCCCTTGTTTGCGTTGACCATCCTAAAAACCAAGAGAATGGAAAGGAAAGGGACACGCTACACAAAATCTACTATACAATACTCTTACTGTTTCTGTAGTGCATGTGAAGGATCGATCAGTAAGTGAATCTAAGCTGTCAGTCAGTGTGTCTGTCAGTTGATCACATGTTATCCTTGCTGTATTTGATATGAATTCCTGTAGTAGATCTTGTGAAACACGAACTCCATGCTTCCTCTGTACATTTTGACGAATTACGTAATTTCACCAAGATCTGAATGATAAATCTAATAGATGACGTTTGATAGCGCAAATTAAAAATAAATTAGTTATATTAAAATACCAATACTACATAGTGCTAAGTATTGTAGGTTTACTCTATGAAAATAACGTATTGATATATCCTATGAGTAGAACAAAAGTAGCTGTTTTGTACCGAAACAAAGGAAAAGACACGAGTTGAGTTAGGTTAGGAAACCTAAACCATGCAAATTTCAAGGAGACAACCAGCTTTAGCAATACGTATTTCTACGCAGTTTAAATAAAGCAATCTCCTCCCTCTAAATTAGCAAATAATACATTTTAAAATCGACATAAAATAAATTTCAAAAATCCTATAACAATCTTTTCTCACGAATGCCTATTTCAAGCGTAATACGAGTACATATGCGAATAATAGTGTGTGTCAGTGTCAGGTTCGAAATTAGTACAACAACAACAAGAAGATAGCGTAAAGTTTTTGGTGTTTGTTCAATTTTTTTAAAATCAGACCTTGAACAGTTTTCATACTTATTTTGATTAGCTGTAATAACTTCTTGGGGCGTTTTACTAAATCCTTTTTATGTCTCAAAAAAGAAGATCCCGTATGGTATTTGTGACTTGTGAGGTATCTGGTAACAGACACACCATTCAGATTTTGCTCAAAAACGTTCACACGTAGACTATTTTTGTACATTGTGCCATGTCGGCGTCATCGACGACGTCTCTACGGAATGTTGACATGAATCATCAATCAATTTTTTTAGCTGGAAAAATTGCCAATTAAATTAATTCTATTCTCTCCCTGTGTAAGTGCCAAAAAGTATGCCATACGTGTCCTCTTCATTCTCGTAACAAAACATACACCCAAGGTTGTTATTCCATTGCCAAATCAAAGAATTATATATTATACCAGTTTGAGGAATTTTTGAATAATCTGCTCATCTAATTTTACTTTAGGATGCTTTGAAATGCATGATTTGATTAGAAATGTTTGTATCTTTTTGCATGCTGCTTCTTACAATGTCCTTCTCTTACTGAGAACGTCTGAGTAGGATGAAGGATGCTGTATTATACTTACTGTTTCGTTAACTCCGATCTCCTGCACTCTTATAACAGATTGGTGAATGCAGAAGAGTTGAGACGAAGCGGAGGCGGAAAATGGAAAGAGAGAATAATCACGAATTGTGAAGCGAAAAAAGCAATTTTTCTTATGGATAAATGTACGTGGTTGTACATAAAATGAATGCGCAAGAATGAGTACGTTTAAGGGAAGAGTTATAAGGCCTTGAAGTCATAGTTGGGGGACTAAATGTCCAGAACTGAATTCACAGCTTCATATTTTATGAACACTCTTGCCAACGTAAGAAGCGACGAGGAAAGTTGGTGCAAGCCATCATCGCTCCATCCTTGCATAATAAATCACTCTATTCATAAATTAGCTTGACTCGAGTCCTCCAACATACATGAACAAAAGAAGCAAGTCAAAAGCAAAACTAAAAACAAAATTCTCCTTTCTTTCTTTCATTTTTGTTTTTTTTCCTCATGATTATAATATATTTTTCTTTCAGCCCATATCCCAAGTGCTCCTTACTCCAAAAATGAACTGTTTAGCAACCGTATAATATTATCATCTTAATGTAAGTGAATTTACGTCGTTTTCATGTCCTATGCGTATATATTGCTCTTTCTTTCTCAAATATTGACTATTTACTTAATTTACAGTATACAAAATTATTAATTAAATTTGGATGGAACTTTACTGGAATCTTTAATTTTCGAAATAAGCAAACAGCATGTTTGGAAGATCATTAATTATTTTATATTATTGTAATATTGCACAGTGTACGTATCCATCCATAGGATATAATAAGTTGTTTTATTAGGAGACCTGAGTTACTCGGTGCAAAACGTAGGTAGAGAATATATAAATCAAAGGGAAGACAAGGAGAAACAGTTTTTTGGAGTTGTGCTACTCAGAATAGTTATATTTGAAATCCGAATTCGAAGCTATAGTCGTGACTCGAAGGCAGTTGCAGGCGGGGGAGCTCATTGTTTCGCAGGCCTTTGATTTGCCTGATGATGACTAATGATTAGATGTAATTAATAAATTTGCGCAAATTAATGGAGTCTTCTCTCTCTTTCTCTCTTCTGACTCCGTCGTGCACTCGTTCTATGACTACACCATTTCTCTTTCTTATGAAGTTTCCCCTTTATTTCGTCCTGAAACCCAGGAATTGTTCTGTTTATTACTATAATAATAGTTGCTATAATAATTCGTAGTGTAGTATTCCTTGTAGTAAATAACTAATACTTATTGTCAGGTTGCGGAATGGAATGCTGTTGCTGCAATTCGATTCTGCTGCGCTGAATATTGTATTGTTGTGCTTGTTCGTGTTACTGTATCATAAAAGCCTAGTCAAGTGTGAAAGGGACAAAAGAAATTTACTGAGATGATATCACGATTTTCGACTCAAGTCAAACTGTTCATTACCGAAACGTCTTGTTCCGTTAATGTTTAAGTATGTAATAATTAACATACATTCTCAATTGTAAGTTATTGAAGACTGTAGGCAGGTTTCAAGTGAGATTTTAGTGCCATTACGTATTAGCACCAACCAAGCATTATAGCGACTAAGGAAATGCTAAACGAAAAACGAATAATTAAAAATAACAACCAATTATAACTATTAGCGTAATGAGAATGTTTTTTCAGCAGGTCTGAACATTTACTCTACTATATGTACATAAATTATTATAAAATTCCTTAACTAGCATTTACATCAGCTCAGATTAACTCAAAAAACTACTATATAACTATAGTAGAATAGACAATGATTGTTCACTTCTTGTTCCTCGTAATTAAGTATAAATATATATATAATTCTATATAATACTATACCATAATAAAATCATTTCTAATATTAAATAAATGATATTAAATAAATAACAAAATGTGGAGCAAATAAACACAAGAAGACAACAACAAAAAATGTTCTGTAGTGTGACAATTGCGGTAGTAAAAGCACAGCCCTCGAAACACAAAGTTGAAACATTTATACTTATAACTTACTATATAACTTACTAAAGAATACAACAACATAACTGTGTGATTGAATCAGAGTGCTATAATTTAAAATAAACCTGTAAATGTAATTAAAATGTAATTATGCGTGAACACACAAGCACTCATTGAAGTACCGAATTTCCGAATAAAGGTGTGCTTCTGAGGTAGTGGGGCGGGCTTTCGCTTGAATCATTTGAGAAAATGAAAATTCTTCAGTGTACCTTCGATGTTTTTTGGTTACTACTAACGAGGGAAGAATTTGTTGTAAAAAATAAGTATTGTTATTGTATATTGTGATTAGTTCAGTATTGTTAACAAATGATGAAACTCCAGCGGATCTAAGTGTATCGTGAGAGAGTGAGAATTTCGGCGTAATAATGAATAATGATGATGCGTACATTTTGGAGTAATTGAAAATGTCATAAAATGATTGCTCTATACTTGTTGTACCTACGTAACAATGGTATTGTGCAATACTATGTTCTATTATTATTTCTGCCAACTTTATGTCTAAATAAGTCAAATAGGGCACTCGACGCAATCGTGTATGACACTTTTAATGGAAACGTTTGCGTTTCCTAACCTCGTTTCAATCGAAAAACTACAAACTCACTTCATATGAAAAAACCTCAAACTCTATAATATAAATTAATAATATTATGAATAACTTTATCTAATATTACAAAGTAGGTAGCCTAATAAATATTAATATACTTAACTATACAAATAACTACATGCTTCTGCGCCAATTTGTTTGAGTGAGTTTCCCTAAATGCAAGAGTGAAGCTCACTCACTGCAAGAGAAAAGTTACACTCTTGGCAGTTGTTGTGACACATTGACAGTCAAAACATTTTAAAATATGAAAAATAAATTGAGAGACTTATGAATTTCAAGAAAATTCAAAACTCGTTTGAGTTGTATTATATCTTAATTGCTCCATGGTTAGCAAACGCATAACAATGAATCATCTAAAATTCTCTTGAACTGTAACATTGAAATTAATTGTGCAATTCCTTTATCTTTCCCTCTCAAAACTCAAAAGAAGAGAAGACAAAATCTTCAAGCACGAAAACTTCTTTTACAAGTTAACCCTCAACATGTGACTTGTTATGACTGCAACACTGCAAGCCAGGCTTGAAAAACAAACTCGCTCCATTAATCGGATAAGGCGATAAGGGCGATTTTTGAAGGTAGAGTTTTACCACGAACGGCCATGTGTTTGAATGACTATCAGGTATCAGGTCAAGTGAGGATTGAAAGGAAAGGATTTAGGGATTACAGTATAATATAATGTTTTGTTCACGGCATAAGTAGACAAAAGACGGGAATGTGGAACGTATGTGTGTGAACTTGAAATTGGACGTCTTTTGATTCCGTCACTTGAAGAACTTTTCATTTCTTCGGTCATTTGTCCCTCTTTCTTTTGCTTCAAGACGTTATCATGAATCGCGAACCGCATGTTTCTTTGCACACCTTGATGAGTTTCTGTAGTGATGCAAGTTAACAAGAGTGTGTGAACACTACCCTAACCTTCTTGGAAGACTCTTCCAGGATAGAACAGGGATAAAACAGAATGGAACACGAGTGGAAATAGCCAGGGAGAAAACGCGAGGAAAAAGTAAAGAACGTGCGGGCACTTTCACTTTGCTGTTCGTCTTGCTTGCTCAGCACGCACGGATCGATTCCGAGTGGCACAGTTGCGAACTTTCCCCAAGTTTTGGAGTGAAAGCAGCAGCTGGCAACTCAGCAAGAAGACCGGTTCTATCTCCTTTCTTCTTTTGCCATGTCAAAGCCCCACCTCATACACAAACTCCTTTTACTACTCATAGTCGATTTTTATTTTACATACACCGCCTCAACCAGTTTTCTCTGCCACGCTTTCAGCTTTCATCGTATTTATACAAACTTTACTCATTTATAAAGATGCTGGGTGCTGTTTACTCCAGTGGAATTCCGTTCTCCTTCAATTTCCTTTCTTTAGCACACCAAAATCAACCTTCGACCTAAATATTCTATTCTACCGGTTTAAATTTACCTCATGGCTCCTTTACTTTATTTATGTGAGGGCTCTACACAACTCAAGGACAACTTCGATTGTTCCATAAGCGTGCTATATTTGAAAACATCGTATCGTATTCTTAGAATACGGGAGACTGTTTAACTTGCATATTTCTGTCATTTCCTTCCACCGAAGAATATTACGAGCATGTGAAAATTTGGTGAATGAACTCGGATGACTTCAACAAATGAGCGCCAGTAGTGAGAACGTTCACTCTCCGACAAACGAGTCATTATGCATTCTTTTTCTGATAAGTTTCCCTAGTGCATTTGTTGGCTCATCCCCACTATGTTGCTTCATAGACACATTCACCATTTCACCAGAAGAACATACAATCAAAAGTTGTAACGTCCGTATATCATGTCTTCTTATCTATTAATCTCGCTTAGAATACATTCCAGAACACATAAAATATTGGTACTACATTTTATTAGCATTCTTATAAGCTTAATGTCCAGTTGTCACTCATTACTCATTAGGTCTCATTAAAAACGCATAACTAGCATTGTCAGCGCCGCACTAAATATGATCAAGCATTATCAGTTACTACCATTTTTCTGATTTAAACAATATTAAAAAGTTTATTTCCCTTGCCTTGTATGTAAACTCGCAATTCTACTGGTACACGAGGAGGTCAACAATAAAATGAGGAATCTCATGTATAATATATAATTACATATTTCAGCTAACAATTTTGCCATTCATTCAATACGGAAATTCGTAAACGTCGTATACACAGCTTGAAAGAAACAGATCTTTAAGGAACGTAGATTTAAGGAACATTGCCAAGGATTATGCCATTGGACAAGAATTGATTACCAGCATCTCCGTTTGGTTTAAGGGGTTGTACTTGTACTTCGTTCACGAATGAAGACAGTTGGTAGAGAATAAAAGGAATTTAGATTTGCCTTGAGTTTGGAAGTTTGGTCAAACACTTTCTGCATGAGTGATCTGATGGATGGAATGGATTCGGATCAAACTCTCTTTTGAAGAAAGTATAGTCGTGGTTTTTTCTCTTCAGACTTTGAGTCACTTTTCATGGCGGTATGTATGAGCCACTTCCTTGTCTCCGGATATGTTACTCAGATGGTAGCTTACTGTAGAATTTCGTCATTAAGACATTAGTCTAAGAAAAGCCACATTCTTTCGGCCGTTAAGCCAACTGACTCCGGTTTCGGGTTATGGTCAGAATAATTTGTGACTGTGAGACTGCGACGAAGTCAACGGAGTACTTACAACCCATATATATATCCAAAACTGAGACAACATTGGTACCAAATGCGGAGAATATTCATGGAAGACAGCCCTGGGCATCACCAAATAAGGTAGGGAATAGATAAAAATAACAGGGAAATATATATTACGGAAAAGTAAAGAAGGAACACGATAGACTGAAACTTGGAAAGGGAGAGATACGCTTGTGAGTCAGCATGAACGTGTGGATCGAAAGCGAAAGGAAAAAGCAATGAGTAATTCTCTGTAAATTACCATCCCATGCCGATGCATGTCCAGCATGATGAAAGAGGAACAAAGTGGAGAGGCGGAGTCTGGAAGACTGATAAGCATGATAAGCATATTCAAGCCATTACCTTACTTTGTTATGCAGTACGGCATGGACACTATGGGATTTTTTGTGCCTTCCGGTCTGTTCGGAAGGTGTGACCCTCTTTCTCTTTCTCTCTCACTGTCTTTCTGTATGATGATATATGGAGAAAAGAGAGAAGACTGCTGTCAACAGAATGGTTTCTTTCGTATCAAAGTTCGTCTGTCTTTCTTTTGGCTACCTTGGCGACTTGATGCTGTTGAGAAAAAGGGCTTCGTGCCAAAAACACGTCAGGCCCAATGTGCACAGGAGGAAACGCAGCTGGGCGGATGAAGTCGACACGCCAAACCCACCAAAAACCTTCATTACACTTTCAACTTTACTTCGATTTAGGCTCCTTCGTCGCTGCATTCTCTTTCATCCTTCTTCCTCGTCCCCTTAGCTCATTTACCTTGATACCAGTTCCTTTTAAGTACAACCAGCTTCGCACTGATGGTAATATACATAGTATTAAAAGTATATAAGATAGATACCGACGTAAAGCTATGTTAACCCAGAAACGAAAGAAATTAGTAGATATTAAATAGCTATATCACAAAATATTTCAAGATTCCAATGCTGAATCCTGGAAATGTTCGTCTTTAAACTGAGCTTCGCCTGTTTCTGACATGTCGACATTGTTTTAAAAAGGCAATTTTTGTGGGAAAGTACCTTTTTGAAATTGTGGACTAAGGGCCTGTTCTCATGACATTTTCAATTAGAATATATGCGATGAGGATGAATTTACCAAAAACATGTGTTAAGAACTAACTCGTCTGCTCCAGTTGTGTGTGTTGAGGCGAGGGGACAAGAATCCCAAGCTGTCAACTCACGCTGTTGGCCTGCCATGTACAAAAGGAAAGCGAAAGAAAATGCCAAGCGTCAAGTGGGCACGAGCAAAACGGTCTTTTATTATAAGCGAAACAGTACAAAAGTATGAGGAAAGCGGTGGGATTTTGGATTTGAAAAGGGAAATGTGTCGCGACGAGCACGTCGCAGACAAACGAGTAGTTAAAGAACTGAGTCATAGTCCAAATTCTCAGCTTTGGTATGCACGCAATGCCAGGATTAATTACAAAGATCAAAGATTGATGAAGGTGGGTTAGCGGAGTACCTCCTGTCACATTCGAAGCACAGCTGCCTCTACAGTCTCAAATCCTTTGGTATTGGAACATTTCATTGGGAAGTGTAACGCTCAACTGCTGTGACCACCACAGCCAAGACCGACGTCGTTTCTCGTTTCCTAGTCTGTCCCTGTCTGGTGCTTTTTCTTCCTCTCACCGTCTCACCCCACTTCTTTATTCACTCCATTGAAAGCTAGGTGGATTTCCCGTGCTTTTCATACTTTCATATTTACTCTACTGAAGCTGTCATTCATTTCGCATCCTGAAAGCCTACATGTCCTTCCACTCACGCCTAGCGAAAACCAACTTGGACGTATGTATTCATATCATCATTGTGTGTTTCCCAAGTTTCATTCAATTCAAACCGTTCCATGAGCAGACAAATTTGATATGGGCCCCGTTTTCGACTGTAGATCCGCATCATACGAGCCACTCAGTTGCCTCTTTTGAAGACGAAGACGAAGGACTAAAGCGCATTTTAATGGAAGGTGACAAGCAGTCATTTCACTTATTGACGCCAGCCTCAACGCAGTCGTGTCTTGGGATGCATCGGCTATGAAATAGAGGACGCACATAAACTTCTCAAAGAGATGAGGGTATTTTGGCCCGCTCCTCCGTCTGCCTTGAGGTAATGCATCTTGTGTGTGGCTCGACTCATCCGTCAACGTGAGCAGCCGTCATGGAAAAGCACGAAGCCAGCCTAAACATTTCTCTGCTCCACTCCAATACTAGCATACACACGAGCACATTTCCATTTCCATTCAATCTACCTGTCCAAGTCTATATTATTAGTATTATAGCCCCAGCTTCCCTCATCCGCAACCAGCACACCATTTCATTGGATGTTAGGAGCAGGTAACAAGACGGAGCACTATTCTCGTCTCTGTGCAGTACATAAGTACATTGACTACTATCATACATAATGTTTTTAATCGCATGATTTGGAATACAAGCATGCAAAAGCTGACTGGAGAAAGTTGCATTAAAACGTGAATAATTTAATGAGTAAATGAATTAAATTGAAACATCAAGTGAAGGAAGAAGACCAGTTATAGTTGAAAAGAGGATTGAAAAATGAGACGGAGAGAAGGAGAAATAGCGTGCAGAGAAGGAATGGAGATTATTTGACGTGCGGAGAGACAGTTGAGCGTGTTGTGTAGACGAACGAGTAGTAACTGAAATGGTTTTCGTGTGCATTCGTGTCTTGACAGTGTGTTGCTCTTGGGTGGGTGTTGGTGGCACTTCGACTGTAGCAAAGAACCGGAGGACACTTTTTGCCGTTGCGTTGCAAGTTGGCAAAGCAGGGAAAGGAGTACATGTAAGTAGAAACGAGAGAAAGAAAGAAAGAAAGAAAAAGAAAAAGGGAACAATTGCGAATTTGGCGGTCTGGAATTTGTATGTGGAATATATTTGAGAGAAATCGGAATGCTGGGTCGATGGAGGAACGAGTGTTGGAAGAAAGAACATTGGCCCGCTGCTCCTGTGCGGACGAGGGGGATTGCGATTGGGGAAAGCATCATGGAATCCCGTGTTCTTGGCGTCTTCTTCCTCCGTTGCTGCTCTGCCTCCCGAAATCACCCGCTTTCCGAGCATACGCAAACCAGTGAGCAGACACGGTTCATTCCAAAACCTAGGCGCTCACCCGACAGAGTGCACACTTTCATTCTCCAATTCGCAATCATCAGTACCACGACCCAACCTCTCGTTTTACTCACCTTCCTTTCTTCTCTTCTTCTATGAAGCAAGCAATTCCAGTTTCCACGAAAAACACCAACAAATTTTAATTCTTTTCTTCGTTTTTTTCGCCTTGGTTTCTTTCATTTCCCAGTGACACGGACTCTACTTATGTTTCCTTTGTTCCACAGTGTAATTTCATACGATTGAAAAACTGTGCAAAGTCAACTTAGCCAAGCGCTGCTTCTGAGTGACTGCAACCTCAGTCTGGTGCCAATGACTTGCCTACCAATACCAACCCACGTGCCGTTGTGTTAATTCCAAATTCTGCAGTAATTCACCAAAATTATGTTTGTTCCACATAACTGGAGAATCGGAAAACCAGCTTGGTTCGACTACATTAAACCTGTTCTAATAATAATCCCTAATCACTAATGACCTTTGAGGTCAAAGGTTGATTTGTTTACATCTTATTGCAATTGCGAGTTCCAAGAAAGCACTTGGATACTACGTCTATAGAAAAGGAAATGCGATACACCCAAGAGTTGGAACGCTTGGAAGGAAGATGAGAATAATTTCAAGTAGTGCACTTTCGATGCGGCGTGTTGGTGTCTGGTTTTGGCCAGTTCGCTCATGTGGGACTGCTTTGTTTTGACCCGCTCTTTCTTGTACATTGATTTACATTCATTGTTGTGGTCTGGTGGTTACTGTATATGAATAACTAAACGGACGTGAATACAGCAGGGAAGTGGAGTCGAAGAACATTTTGAAAGAGAAACATAGACAGCGAGTGAAAGTGGAAGACAGCCTTAGGGCAAAAGTTGGCAGGAGATCAGAGGACAGGCTATGGAGGAGCGTGTGTTGTAAGAGTTTATCTTATGGTGAAGAGAAGAAAGAGAAGCGATATGCAGCCGTCGTCGTCGTCCTGGCCAACTCGAACTGCTGCGGACTCGGAGCACCACTCGAACTTGGAAAAATCGTTATCGGCCTCAGTACTACTCTTCGTGCTAGACTCCACTTGGCGAGAGCAAAGACCTCCTCCCGTCTTCGCCAACAAACAGTTCAGTCCAACACTTTGTCGATGACCAGTCATGTCCTTTTTTCTTGCTTCACACAGCTCAACAATCATCTATAAAGCTCCTCTTTAATAAGGGTCTCACCAATTCCAAACAGATTACTTGTCGATTTTCGACTCTGCCACATAAGTTTCCAGTTTCTCATTACACATATACGTATTTGAAACTTTCCTGCTACACTCCAAACACCCGTGTAACTATTTCCCCGTGGCCGACCGAAAATTATTGAACTAATGATATCTACACGAAGACAACTATGAATTCATGACATGGCTCCAGACATCCTTGCTCGCAATTTTTTATTCTATTTTCTCCTCATTGTTTCCGGTATTCTGTTCAAACAAGGTGAGTCCAACCTTTGAGTTTTCTTTTACGTCATCCGTTATTATCATCATTCAATCTTCCAATTATTCACACATCCTCAATTGGAACTATAAGTTCCTACATTTTGTCTTTATACTAGCTCCCACACTTTTTCTTTCATGCACGGATACAAATATAAGATGACAAAATAAATTATGGTACCATTAGCTTAGCTTTATGCAGTCCTTCACCATGCTTGGTTATTTATTTATTTGCTAAACACAGCTCTTAAGCTATGTATATATGTTGATTTCATTACGATCTAACATCCTTTCTCTTGCAGATGTGTAAACGGCAAAAGTTCTCTATCTGCGGATGATGTAGGTATACAATTATCCGTACGAAGTGCACTAATTTGTAGCAGTTACCGAGTTCACCACATAACATAGTGAAGAAGTGTAGGTTCGACTGTGCACTGTATTAGTAGGCAAAACTGAGGAACATAAGATCGGAAAAGCTTGAGTAAACTTACCTATGCAAAATTAGTGCGGATGGATTGGCCATAGAAAAGAGTCTCTCCTTCTCCTCATTCAGCACTTTCCACAATATCATGACAATGAACAACTTTGTTTTGGCTTTTGTTCCGCTTCCACTTTCTATCTTCCTATTCTGTCGCTCTCTCTGACTCTCTGTTTGTCTCGCTCACTCTTCAATAATCTTTTGTTCACGCAACATCCTAATTCTCTGACTCTAACCAAAATCCAGTCTCATATTACCGTCCTCAGTCCTCAGTAGCCGTCACATAATATTACTTCAATTATTGGCTTAAAATACCATCATGCTATAGTCCCATCACGTCTTCACACAAACGGATTCGCCGTTTAAGACAACTTTGATCAATCTAAATTCATTTACATTACGCTGTAAATCGTAATGATAATGAAAAGTTGGAGTTTAACCACATTGGATTTAACGTTGGATCGGAAAGCAAAAACTAAAGACTAATGTTCCCTTTGGTCAGCAAGATTTGGAAGATGGAAACGAAAGGAATTTTCGAGAGTCAAGTTTTTTAAAATGCAAAGAAAGAATAAAACAAAAAAATTGGACAGTTGTACGTGTCAAGGTTACTGCTGAATGGAATGTACCTAATTCCGGCCGGTGCGATGGGACGAGAGGTGAAATGAGATGAACCATTTGTGTCACACGGGTAATATGGAAGAAAAACTCAGTCTATAGTCACTGCCTTAGTCAATGGAGAATGAAAACGGCAATGTCTCCAGTCACTAAACACAAGGTCCCACTTCGCATTTTTCTAGCGATTTCCGTTGAACACTGGGAAAAGTACAAGTGTAAGTGTTAAGAGTTGCTATTTGTACCCGAGACACTGTCGTCTTTCTCGATTCACAACGATGGGATGACCACATTGACAGCCAGCCAAGTCACTACGGCCTGTTACCAGACTTTAGCATAGAAAAGTGTGGACATACTCAAGTTATTCTGTACTATTTAGTTCCTATACGCTAGAATGTATTTGTCGCTTTAGTCCTCGCATGTCTCCTGCACAACATGGCTTGGTAGACAATTGAGTTCAAGAATTTATAGGGGTTTGGATTCGTTAAAAAGGGAGGAAGAACGACAGAAGAACGAAGGACGTCTTCTCCAGACTTGGGCCTGGGCCCGTTTGTTTCTTTGACTTCCATTCCAGATTCTATTTTACAAATGACCTAACGCTCTAGTCGTTCATTTGATTCCTTTCCCCAGTCTCTTGCCAGGACCAAATGTCGCCTTATATAGAATTGTAGAACAAATCCACACACCATGCATTCGTCACATCAATACTGTGAAATCTTAAGTGACGTCTTTTCTATCATTTTTCTGACACTGCTCTCTTGAAACCCTTTATTCTCTAACGGTAGGGCGCCCTTCGTAAACTGTAAATATTTCCAGGAATTCTAAACAGTAAGCTTAGTTGGTACTTGGTACATGGTTTTCCGAAAAGAACCGAGGTTAAAAGATAAGTAAATTACTTCGAAATTTTCTTTCATTTTTTCTCAGAACTCCGAGAAGAGAAACGCAAAGGGAAAAACAGGAAAAACTATGTTATACATGTATGTATATGTAGGACGTGTGCATGACAAATGAAATAGTACAGCTGGGTTGCTAACAGGAAATGACAGATAAGATCCCACCTTCGTCATATATACAAATGCTTAAATCATGCACACTTCGGAAGAGAATCCATGTTTTTCGTTTGAACTACTATACACGGTTATTTTATTATACTGGAAGAATAGAACAAGTGTGAACAATACACCAAAAAGTTTCCCTTTGATTCCTTCCTATAGGTGTTTGTAACGGTACATTGAGCCGATCGTATGCTTCAGTCGCGTGAGAAAACACTCTCTTTGAAATCTATGGGTCTTTAACTTGTCTTCACCTGTCCGATGCCTGAAGCTGTCTTTAAACCTTTTCAACCCGAAAACAGTGAACAATTGAGTAAATCCGCGAAGCAGTTGAATGAAAAGTACGACGTCATAATATACTGTACTGTAGGTGTAATAGTACGTACTGATAACGTAATTTAAGATTAGTATATTAATGAAATGATTAATATCACTAAAAGAAGAAAAAGATTCAAAAAGTCATGACGAATTAAAAGAGCTAGGTAATAAATTGAAATAAATTTGGCGAAATGGAATGGGAAATTGAGGACGAACGTCTTCCACAATGAAATGAAACCATAGGTCCAATTAATACAGGAAGAAAGGCACAGTATAAAATAAAATTGTCTTATGTTTGCACCTTCTGGAATTTGTAGAAAGCCTTTTCCGCAAGAAGAATAGTGGAAAAGAGAATATAAGAGACAAAAGGGATTAGAGCAGTCGCACTAATTCTTATAGTCGGGTTTCTCTTACTATTTCGCCTAGTTTCTGTGCTGTCCAGAAACGCTTGTTACCATTCTCAAAGATTCTAACTAAATCAAGTAAATACATGAGGGAAGGGTACAAAAGAGAATGAAAAGGAACATAACGGAGCATTTTTTTTGAAAGCGCGTTGTGTGCACCGGGTTTATGGGAGAGAGAAAGAGTGCGACTCGCTCTGTGGACAGAATACGAAGAAGTTGTCGAATGTATCCTTTTCACATGCACATCGTGTGAGTGAAGCAAAGAATCGGACAATTGTCGGCAGAAGGAATAAAAGAGGAAAAAATTGTCTGGAGCCGGTCCAAATATGACTTGGCCCTTTTGCCTTCGCCTCATACCCTTTCACTCTGTCCCTTCTTCCTTCCCTTTTCCTCTCTCCATTTGCCACTGCTTTCTTCCTGGCTTTCTTGCTCTCACAAGCCCGCTCGCTCGTCTTTCTTCTTTTCTATTCCAGTCTGAACTAACTTGCATACGCTTGCTACGCCCATTTACTCAACTGTGTACTTCAAGCCCTTCAAGCCCGCCTATGCACTCTAATCTTGCAACCTACAACCTACTAGTATATTTATACGCTCAACTACTATATTCGTAAGTATAGTATCAGTATCTCAACTTCTCAACTAAATATTGTGTTTCCTTATCCAGCTACTAAAGCATTTCCTGCCGGCTTCCTTTTTTCGTTCGTAATACTAATATGTATCCACTGCCTTCCACTTGTTCAGTCGGTCAGGCGTCAAACAAGACCGATCATGAGTGTTACAGAAAATATTTATACTAATGAACTTTGCATAGTGAAATTGATTTTCAAAGTCACCTTCGTACAGATTAGGAAGAGTCGATGGAACGCTGTTCTTTAAAAGTTTGTAATCAGTGTCTCTGTCAACTTTCATTGAGCTTGCTTGTATTGGTAATAAAATGATGGAATAGAAAGGTTTCCTGCTTTTCCACGTAAATGCCTCAAAGAGTTAATTAATGACAGAAAGTTGTACAAATGTCAAAATGCACTAAGATATAAGCTAGGATCACGTTGCGTTGCCCTTTGTGTTGGAAGCTCCACAATGTGCTTTTTAGGCAGACCTGAAAACATGATAATGGCTTTCCTGTAACGGGTGTTGTCTCCTCATTCTTAAGTGAAAGTGACTTTTTTCACATGTGAATGTGTAAGAATATGTGTATATAATGTGTATGTAGCGTGTTATGTGTAGTAGTATATATGCATATAATCGTAAGCAAAAGTAGAAAGCTCAGAGGGCTCAGTCAGAGTCGGGAAGAAACAGAGAAGAGAAAGAGAAAGAGAAAGAGAGAAAGAGAGAAAAATGAACAAGCTATGAAATAAAACATTTCAAAAGATCGCTTAACACTCTGCGCCCAAAAATGAGATTTAGAGGAAAAGTTCCTAACGATTCCAACTCTAGAACATAAATTTCAACCGGAGTTTCTTCATTTTTTCTTTTTCTTCTTCTTTCGAATTTGCTCCGTTCCGCTGTAGCCCATTCTCTTCAACACTTTCGTCTCCTTTTCGTATTTCGTCATTTCTGTGATTTGCACTACTAACTCCATTTCTGCTTTGGCTCATAGCCTACGAAATTCACAAAATTTTTTGTGTACCACTATCTCAACGGCGTCTTATAAGCTATTAAAGCTTTGAATTATATTGCAATAATTTATGTCCATTTGTATTTAGCCTTTGAAAGAATGTATAATATCTTAATATCTGCTCGGATATATATATTTCTTTCATGCAAATTTCTGTCATTGTTAAGACTACAAAGTCCCCCCCACAGTCGCAACGTTTCCAATTATAGATAAATTAAACGAGACTGTGAATTTTATGAACACGATGATGTGGTGCGTGCAGAAAGAGTGAGTGAGGGGTGGCTCATGAGCTTTGGAGAAAAGAAAAAAAAAGTATTCGACAAATTTTGTCAGGTTGAAGCGGTTCCACAAAAGGCAGAGGAGACAAAGTGGACGTGAGAACGTAAATGATTTGAGTTTGGCAAGTTCTGTCATTCGGTAAAGTAATTTTGTGCATCGTGAGAAAACCCAAAAACGGTTTTTGTCAATCTTTCCGAAGAAAAAAGGTGTTGACTGTGCACACCCATACAAACTCACACGCTAATGGAATTTAATGGATGAATGCTCCGATACAAATGACGTTGTAGTGCCAGACGGAAACGAAGCGTAGAGACGAGGCAGACATGAACTTT
Organism: Harlomillsia oculata; assembly: GCA_019776145.1. Lineage (NCBI taxonomy): Eukaryota > Metazoa > Arthropoda > Collembola > Entomobryomorpha > Oncopoduridae > Harlomillsia > Harlomillsia oculata. The sequence continues at coordinate 9,262 of JABASF010000050.1, read as the reverse complement.
ATTGACAGTTTTCCTTTGAAAAAAGGTTAGGCAAATCCGAACAGAATTGAATGACGAAACAGAACAGAGCAAGAGAGAAGAAAGAAAACGCAAAAGAAAATATGAAGAAGAAAAACGAAAGAATGAAGAGGGAAATTCAACGGAACCATTGAAGAGGAAAGTGTAGAAAAAATACCGAAGGGACGACGAAAAGTGAAGAAAAGAGAATAGAAGGAAGGAAGGAGGTCCAGGGCAGGGCAGGGCAGATCAATGCTTGCGTGTTTCTGGGTGAAGGAATGCGGCCAATGTGACGCATATTCAAAAGGCACAGTCAAATTGGACTGAATGGCATACATGGAAAACGGGACCCCAGAACACTTGCACATTCGTCGACTCGTCTCTGTCTCCCTTTCTTTTCAGCAAAATGATCTTCTATTCTCTTTCTATTCTTCTCCAGCACTTCTAGAGTTTTCAAGCCTTTTCCCCTCTCGCACCGTACACATTAACATTCACTCTTTCACTGGGTTTCACTTCCTTGTGCTCTTGAAATTAACTATCACACTATTATCTTTTTTCAACCATACTCATTGTCCTCAAATTTCCTCGTAATTATAGTAGGAAGTGTTCTGTTGAACAGTTGTTGCTGCTATGCAATTATGATTATAATATAAACAATTACGCTAAACATGCTTGAAGGCATATTTAGTTATAAATTGAAGATGATGATAAATGGCTTACCAGTTTCCTCATGTTTTAATATATGGCATCCAAAAAACAGTAGTCATTTCTTAAGAATGAATTCGATTACGAATTGGTTAAGTGGGGATAAAGGGAGTTAAGATGAGGAGTGGTGGCTGGTGACCACGTTCAAGTTTCATTGATTAACTTTTCCAGAGATTTGACACTAATGACCCTTAAGAGAACTTGCTAAGTGGCTTCTGAACAGAAGGGGAAAATATGGAAATAATCTCAAAACTTTTCTAATAATAAACCTGTCATGAATGTTTCCTGCAAAGTAAGAACGGGTCCACGTGAAGGCGGGTCGTTTTCACTATCAATTGCCTTCATAAGTATGTCAAAAGACTTCCTAATATTGCATTTGTGCTTTATGTTCATTGTGACTGAACGAGGTTTCATTAATTTTGACATTAAATATTAGTTTATAAAGCATATTTTTAAATTTGATTCTTGCAAACTAAGGTACCATGTTTCAGCAACTGGGACAAGAAATGACGATTGTAGTAAATACAGTGTAGTTTAGATATGAACAAGATAACAAAGGTCATGTTAAAAATGCTTGAAAATGCTGTTCTTGATAGCGACGGCGCCATGGTACAAAAGAGCAAGGATACGGGAGACAGTTAAAATGGAGTAGGGAACTTTTTTTTTAAAGGGAAGGTTGAAGTTGAAGGACGATGAGGGAAGCGCAAACGAACTCCTATATTGGCGAGACTTTAATGCTGCCTCCATTTTATATTCCGTCGAAGCACAGAATGTCATTCCCGATTTTTCTCCAACGATTTAAATTAATCCCAAAATTTGTCTTGCGTTGTAGTTCAAAGCGCCGGAAAATGCAGTTTCTCGGGAAGTTGAGGTTGCCAATGTACTTTTGAGTATGTCAGTCTTTAAAGCCACTTGAACCTAATGTCATTCATTAGAGAGACGAGGAAGCCTACACAGCTTGTCTTCTTCTGTGTCGCCCTCCCACACAACGTAATTCATTTGCTTGGTCAATTCCAACGCTCACACAGAAAGAGCTACAAAAATATTCATGTCTCAGAGAACCCCAACAACCATTTCAGTATAATGTTCATAGTAACATGTTAAGAACTTTGTGCACTTTGGTAACATAATTTATGGCACATTTTTTGAAAGAAAATTAAGCAAACGAAAAAAACAAGCAACATTGTTTTTTTGTTTACAGCTAATTGTAAAATGGAAACTTAAATTATTTGCAAAAATTTGTTGGGTTTTGCATAGGATAAGTTATGCAATACAAAAGGTCAATTGAATAGAACGTGAGAGCATTCGTTAGAAAAATTATTTAAAGTGAGAAAAGAAGTATACAAATGGAGAAAGGTCTCTATTGTGGTTTCTTTGTGGTTTTTTTGTGTACAATGTGAAGTTTGAGTTGAGTTGACTTACGCTTGGAGGGAAAGTAGACAGTTTTCCTTGGTACGGTCCTAAATTCAGAGCATGTCCTGTATGAAACGGAAAGTGTGCGAGTTTTCTTCCTTTGATCCTGATATTCTTTTATTGCTTCTTCCCCGCCCTGTGAGGAGTTGGAAACACAGGTCACAAAAAGCCAAGATGCCAAGAGAAACGGAAAGGAAGCAGACGTAACTCACAAAGAAGAAAGAAAGCATAGCGAAATCTATCTTTAACAGCTCATGGAAAAGGGAGAGAGAGAAAGGGAGGATACTCATAAAATATGGAATGCAATGGCAAGTTCGTTTTCCTCTGTCCTTTTCACGAAAAAAACTATAGTTTGTCTGGCGTTCCCTGTTTGAGACACCTACCAAAGCCAGTCTGCAGAAACAACGCGATGAGATTATATGAGGGCCAAGCCTTCTATTTTAAATTCTTTACGCATTCCCTCTCTAATTGATCTTTTATGCTGGTTCAAAACTTTTTAAAAAGCTCTCTTATCGTATACCTGGAAGCTTTAAAGGAGTGAAATTCCAAATGTAATATCTATTACAAAGTACTATAAGTCGTATTGCAGTTACATAGGGATTCCCTGGGCGTTGCTCGTTTTTTCAAAAGTTTTACAGTTTGTGTGCAAAATTTTAAGAAAACGTTAGGAAAGGAAAGGAAAGCAAAGTACGTGAGCATGTTGATGGAAACCAATTGGCACCCCTCTCATGCATTTACAATTACAGGTGAAAGTTGGCAGGGAAGACTAGCCCATGAACCGCCGTAAGTGGCATGAAGAGTGAAAATAAGGGATATCTTCCCTGTATATGAGTTTCCTGCTATAGGATAACGGGACATTGAAGATTGAGACATTATTGAGAGGAAAGTCTCTAGTGTTTCCTTGCTGCTGTTGCTACAACGGCTTCTGCTTAGTGGTATGTACGTACGTTGTAATGTGGACGAACTGAACTGCCAAAAATTCCATATTTGTTTGCGGGCTAATCTAGAAATATGTTTGCATTTAAAGTTGTGAGAGCTTGCTCTTCATGCCAAGCAGATGCGTTTCCATTGGAGGTTGAAGACAGGCTTTCATGTATCCCTCGAGCCTCGTTTCTTCTGCTGCCTTCGCCCCGGTCCGACTTTTATAGTGTGTGCTTTCAGTCTTCACTTCCTTCTTGTCCATGTCGACCGACATATAGGTTCTTCTGATTCCAGAGGGAAGAGACGAATGCCAAGTTGTTGAGGAAAATGAGTGGAGAAACTCCCAGTGCCATTATCTATTCCTGGGAATACTACTTGTGTCCTGTTCTGTTTTCTCTTACTCCTTACTTCTCCAGCTTACGGGAAGTGTAGCGAGACCCTATATTCTCCACAAATGTTTTTATTTATGCAAAATTAGATTCATTGCAATGTAAACATGTTGACGTTGACATTCAGATATTTTGTTTCATGCTTTTTTCCGTCTTTATTGGAGGGAACAAAGCACATAAACAACATGTCTTAATTCGGTCTATTGGACAGCGACGCATTCTTCCCGCCGGGTTGCCTTTGCGACGTTCAGTATTTGGCCTTTTCTGAGTCGATTGCCTTTACGGAAAGTATTGCTTTCTTGCATTGAATCGAATCGCCGTAGCCTGTTAGGCTATTGAGCCAGAAGTCGTGAATGTTATAGGCGCTTATTTGTGACTGTTGACACTTTCTGTAGAGAGCAAAGAGTTTGCTCCCGTTGGAATAAATATGAGTATTAGAGCACCGTTTCATAATGCGGACACGAGACATGCAAAATGCAATATTCTCGGAGAATTCCGGGGCTACTTTCTTGACGCAGGGCGTATGCCGCATGCGCCTCAGGAGATCCAGCTGGAGAGAGTTCAAATCTAGAGACGAGAAAAGAGAACGAAGCAGACTTCTACTCTTTCTTTCTCACTCTGTAGCTGTGCCAAAATATTGTTGAAGTCGGAGAATGCTTGCCTCCGAAGAAACATATTTATACGGCAAACGAAAGGCAGACCGAGAGACGGGTACACGATAAAGGATATAAAAACGGAACACGGGGCAGTGGCAGACAAACATGAGAATTTTTACTATGCAAATGTAAGTGAAAGGGAGTCGTTCACTTGGGCACATATGATCCAAGTCTGAAAGGCAGAGGGAACCACACACCCATAGGCCATACATCACATTGGGTGAAAGCCAAAAACACATTTGTGTCCAACTTGATTTGATAGTCAACTCAATGACACGGCCTAATGCAATACTTTACTCCACTTGCCCGCATTACCGGTTCTGCCTTCACTTCCTCTATGGCTTACACTCCAATCCCAGTTCACCTTCAGCTCCAGGATGAGGAAATTGTTTTCAATATATCAAATATCCCTCCAGCTACACTTTCTCTCTTTGGCCCATTTTCAAACGCAGTCAATTGAGGCTTCTGCTAAAGATGACATTTGCTTCCTCCACTCTCTTCCCTTCAACGGCGTACATTCAGTGTCGCACGACGTGTTTTCACTCACTCTATACATTTTAATAGTTTCCGCCACTCATTCAATTCCTTCACACTCTATGACCCATTCAGACTATTTTCTGCCACTCTCTTGCTCTGTCACTCTACACTTTTTCTTCTTCCTTTCAATTTTCCCTTCAAACCTAAACTTGAGTCTTTCAGTAGCTTTATTACGTCTCCTTTTGTAAATGGAAAACGAGATCCCTTTAAATGTTCAGTTCAACAATAATGAATCTACACTTTCTATACCACAATATGACTTGTAGACTTACTGCACGTATAATATTATGTTCCACCACGCTATATTCAACATTTGGCTTTACAAACTTCTCTTTAATTTCCACACTATGCTCGTTGTCATCATTAGACTACAGTATGTACATTCAGGTTTACTTCTATTCTATCTTATCAGGTCACATTTCTGCATTTCTAAACAGTGTATTCTCAGCAAGTCATCATATACTAACGTCACTTTCTTCTCTCAGGGTTATATTTATTATCCGGTGGAAAATTGAAACACGAATTTTATCATGTCATTATGGTATGGTCGTAAATGCACTCTGACGATTGCCGCTTTTTACTCTCTACTTATAAAAATTATCGCTCCACATTTTTGTAAAGAAATGGGTACCTTAAGGCGAAGCCTTTTTAAGATGTGTTTGTAAAGGTTTTTTCCCTTCTGAAATTCAAGAGTGAATTGAAGTAAGCACCCCATTTTCTTCCAAATTGGTCCCAGAGATACCGGACCATTCAAACTTTTGGCTATACGTATACGTGTATTATATAATAGCACAACGAAAAGGAATCATAAAAGAAACGACTAAGACTAACTTTTAAATCTTTTTGTGTCAGCTCTCAAGGCTGCTTTCTCCACTTTTGGCATGCGACCTCTTGACATTTTCCACCGGCATCTTTTTTCTCGCTTTCCAATGTCTTACGACGACAGGAGGTCAAGGAATCTTACTAAGCAACTCTTATTTTCACCTTTAGCCATACTAAGACGTACGGTCACTTTTAAATTTTTGTCTTTTCTGCAAAGAATTGGACGGCATTGAAATGCAATCTTCATAACATTCCAAATTTCAGTAACCAAACTCTTCATAAAGATTTCAATATTATCCTCCCTTAGAAAAGTCGATTGTGTTTCATCTTTAGAATCATTGAAAATACGTTCCAAGGAACTCAAAACAAAAACACTTCTTTGATTCTTCAGAAAAATCGAATTCTTTTAAGGTTTTGTAGCAAGTTGGTATATTAGTTTCAGTTTCAGACAAAAAATAAGGGAGTACAGTACACTGAAAGCAAACGGGCTCAATGATCAAAACGTTTCCTCCTTGGTCTTTAATCTTCTCTAACTTTCCTTTCTTTTGACTCTATAGAAATTGTAACTTTTTGAAGCTGTTTCTTCTCGAGGCTTCGAATTTCAAAAGATGTATTTTACAGAAGAAAAGCAAAATGTGTTGCTTCGTATCCTTGCATTAAGTTAAAGAAACGTAGTATATATCAGACTTTTTATCGGGTCTTTCTTTGAAAGAAAGCAGTAATGAGCAGTGACGAGTGAAAGATTAGAAGCATCAGCAGTATGGATTGAAATCAATAATTGTTCTGTTTGGTTCAACCCAAGAGATTTTTGACTCGTATAGACGACAAAGGGAATGTAGACAACGAAATGCGCCTCCTTGGTGTGATAAATAAGGAACTGACAAGAGTAACGAGACAACACAAATGTAATGAGTTCTTAGCACTAAATTCCGATAGCAAAATAACTCCGCCCACAGAATCTTTGGTCAAACAAAAGTGATCTTCCACTCATTCTTTTACTGTATTATCCTACAATTTTTGTGCGTGGTATAAGGTTTAAGGTCTACAGCGTCTACAAAATGAGCTCACAAGACAAAAGGAAACCGCCTTTGGAAGAAGTCAAGAAAGAAAGTGCAAAATACTTTCTTCTTTGACGTATGAATGGCTCGAGAAGGAAGCGAGGAATTGAGGGTTTTTACTAGTGCAGAGTACCAACGGCATACTAAGGAGAGAAGACGACCATACATGGTTACTCACAGCAAGGGGAAAAGATGGCCTTTCTTCAAGACAGCTAGACTACATAGCTGAAGTCATTTCATCCCATTTTCCCCACACGCTTTCTACACAAAAGCTGTTGATTACGTAACTTCTTCCTTTTTGTCTGTACGTTGAACGAAAGGATTTTGTATTGGAACACCCATCGACACAAAATACGTTCATTCTTTGGAATTGACAATTGAACATATTACAACAAAAATATTTATCCACTACACACTGAACAAAATGTTCTAAGGTTATCCAAGCTTCCTTTGATCGGTATTAGACGCAAATTATATAACTATAGAATACCATGTTAAAAATAACGGATAATCGTTTACAATGATAACAATAATATGCCAACGTTTAGGAATACATTTAGTACCACCCACATTCAAAAATGTATTAACATTAATATTTCTGTTATGTAAACTACTTCCTGACTCATGTCATAATGCACATGAAAAAGTCGAGTTCCGAATTTTCGGAAACTGTTTTTTGTTATAATTATTAAATATACAAAAAATTTAACTGAAACTTTTACGTTCTTCTACACAACTTTTGCGTTGTTTAAATCTTGATTTTTCCCTTTGTCAACTTAAAGTCAATACTATAGTCAATTGAACAAAATATAAATTTGCAGTGTGAAAAATGTGAATTTGTTTTTGGGGTTAGAGGAAATGAAATAATTAGGTACTTTGCATGGAGTGTCCTGTGATTAATTGCACTGGAAAGGAGGTTGACTATTGAATTAAATGATGTTGTATTTAGCAAGCTAGAATTCTGTTGGAGAAAGCACAAAAATGTTCGAAAGTGAACGTGGGATTTGGACTGGGAAACGGAAAGCATTGGCACACCGACGGCAACAACGGGGGCCTAGCCAAGGCGTATACAATAAAGCGTAGCACTTTTCTCGCGTGGCAAAACCTCACACCAGTATCGTATCACAAGCTAGATGAATAGAAATTGAATGGAGAGGGAGAGGGAGAGAACAGAGAAGAACAGTCGAGTCTTCTCTCGTCGTCACATCTTCCGTTGCGTTGGAGTCCTTGGAGTGCTCTCAAAAGCCAAAGGAACCTTCCTCAATAAATTTGCATCTCATATTTCCCTAGCAAAACTGATTGAGAGTCCTTCATGACACTTGCATGTCTGGCCAATCTCCTACTTCTCCACCATGTCACTCGTCCTCTCTGCATCGCAAGTCATCACTCTTCTTTCTCCTCCTCCTTCTTCTTCTCGTCTTTCCTCCCATTCAATCCATTTCCATCAAAACACATTTCGTCCACTCATGCAGTAGAAAATCCAATGGGATTCCTTTGTCGTAATTGTCAAGCTATCTCATAGTATGCTAAATCTTCAAATGAATGCATGCAGATTAGGCGATTCATCTAGAAATGTTTTCATGTCAGAATGTTGTCACAAGTGCAGAATACTTACAGGAATTCCATCCTTTCTAAGACACTTCTACATAATATTAAATTTTGAGGCATGTTGGGGATTTTGAGATTTGAGATCCATTGAAAACGCTACTTGATTTTGTGCCCAGGGCGAAATGGTGATTGAAGGAATGTGATACGAGCTGCACAAAGTGGATGAGACGATGAGGACGTGTGATTAAAATCTAGACGCGTTTCCTGTTGCCACCCCTCCCCTCACTACTTTTTTACTGCTTCTTTACGTTCTATCTAGTTTTTTCTGCTTTTGTGTGTGGAGAAACGAAAGACGATTGCACTTTGTTTGATGTGAACAAGACGTCGTTGCTTGTGCAAAGTGAGCACGGAAAAAGCCAAGACAAAATGAAAGAAAGTGAGCGAGAGTGTTTGGTCGTGTAGTATGTGTGGAAAAGTGGATGTTGTACGTTGCACACTGAGCCTTGGTGGATTTAAGTGGATTGCACAAAGTGCCCCAAGACCAAGACTCTAAGAGCACTCTTCTCTCATTCTGGTCCAGAGAAGAAAGCCTGAAAAGAGTAAAAGTCAGCAAAATTTCACTCGATTCTCTCCTTCTTTGTACAGGTTGGTGTTCCGAAGACGAAGAGAGATTAGTACGTGACCTTTTTCGTGGCTATAACAAATTGATACGACCTGTCCAGAACATGACGGAGACAGTTCACGTCAAGTTTGGGCTCGCCTTTGTCCAGCTCATCAACGTGGTAAGTCCATCACTCCGTTTTCTATAGTTTCAACACACAAACTCTGGTATATATTTACAGTTGTTCATGTGCAACTACCTCGTCCATCAGTGTACACAAGTCGAAACATTCAGCACTGTTAAATAAATAAGAATCCAGACGAAACCTCCAGAGACTTGAATCAGGTTCATATTTCTTAATATAGGAATTACAAAACATTGCCGAACTAAAATGTTGTAATATAACCCACGGGTCGCAATTGCAAGCCTGAGCATGCAACCGAACTGTCGTTATCTTTCTCATTCAATAAAAATTGGTTTCAATTTAAAGAGCCCCTCTCCATATACTAATGTTCCTCAGGCAATTACAATTTGAAGTTACTAAGTTGACTGTCGGTCTGTGGTGGGAAATCGTATATTACTTTTCTTCCAATTCTTTTATTGAGAAGAGAATCT